>RJWJ010002157.1:0-107496 GCA_004363605.1 Indri indri
GCAGTCCATGAAATAATCTTCTATATTAGTTTGCAAAGAGATGTTAATGAATTAATAAGTTACTTTTCCCAGGGTATTTACAATTTACAGAAGACTCCCTAGGATAATGATCTCAGGGGTGGGAGAGGGATAGCTAACCCTTAGGACAAGAATATTCAGGAAGTTGTTAATAATATAAAAGAAAAAATTTTTCCTATGGAAAATTTTAAGTATATACAAAAGTAGGCAAATGGTAGAATGAACTGCCATGTACCTGTTACTCAGCTTCAACAATTATCAACTCTAGGCCATCTTGTCTTGTATATATACCTACCCACTGCCCTGCCACTACTCTGCACTATTTTTGAAGCAAATCCCAGACATCATATTACTTCATCTGTAAATATTTTAGTATGCATGTCTAAAAGATAGGGATTCTTTTTTTTAAACATAGCCACAATGGCATTATAGCATTATTTCACCTAAAAAATGATAACAACTTAATAATATCATCATATATCTAGCCAATGTTCAAATTTCTGATTGTCTCATAAGTGTAATTTTTTTCTTACATTTTATTGGTTTAACATGTCCTGCTGTTCTCTATATTTCTCATGATTGGTTGCTGGATCTAGAAGTTTGATCAGATTTTCTTATAGTTCATATTTTATACTTTCATCAGAAGACATATGATGTCTGGTCGCCTTTCTTTTTGTCATGTTAACAGACATTGATGCTCAATATCTAAATTTGTTAATTCATTAATGCGTTCTAATTCTATCTCAGAGGTGATATTCTAATTCTGTCATTTCTTCTTCATTTACTTACTGAACTCTTGCTATGAAGACAGACTTCTCCCTTAACTAAATTTTGGTTACCCAATGGTACAGTTTATATAGAAAAGAACAAATGCTTGATTCCTTCCCTACATTTGCCAATTTTCAACATAAGGAGTCAATCACTAGATCTTCTAATAGTGACCAATGGAGCTTTTGTTTTTATTTTTAGTATAATTATTAACTCACAGTTATGTAAATTGATGTCTTCTAATTGTTTTGCAAATATTATGATGTATATAGTTTGAAAGAGCTTATTTAATTTATACCTATGTATTTAAAAAGACAAATAGACCACTTTCTAATGAAAAATACAGAAAGTAAGCAGAAGTCTACCTGAGATTCTCAACAGAGCTCGGGGAGCACAGCTTGGTGGTATATCTCAGATACTAGGGATATTTGAGATTTGAAAGTTATGTGACAACGATGGCACAGGGTTTCAAGATATGTTTACAGGGAGCCATGTGTAATTCAAATGTGTGACACTCTAATGAGGAAAGACACCTTGGCTTCTGGTTTGGGAAGATTCTGGGGGAGGAGTATGTGTCCGTGCAACCTCCTAGTGGTCTCAAATCAGACAGTTTCCTTGCATGTAAGACCAGCTCCTCCGTCACTTGTATACACACATGTCTCTGTTCACACCCAAAGCAATCTAGCCTCTCCCTGAGAGTGCATGCAGAAATTAGTCTCTCACTACCCTTATAAAAATATGAAATTAGCTTATTTATTCATTAAAAGAAAATTTACCGAACACTGACCATGTGCCAGGCGCCATGCCAGCAGCTTAAGCTAGGAGAAAGATTAAGATCCATGCCAGCCTCCTCAAGGAGTTCACAGTTTTGTCTGGGTATAGATAAGTACACGGACAACTATAGTGCACTGTGATAAATGCTGAACTGGTCAATGCTGGATACTAAGGAGGCAGCAAAGACAGTATTTATCCAGGCTGGGAGAGTCTGTTCTCAGGCTGAGCATGTGTCAACCGGAAACATTCATTGAACACTAGTATTGAACTCAGAATTGATCTAGATTCTAGATTTTAGGCTGTATGAGTTATTTCTGCTGACCTCAAACAAGTGTATGTGTGTTCAAGACAGGATATGAGGGATCTAGGACAACAGGAAATTAGAAAGCTGTGTAGTCATCGGATTCCTCAGCATTTATTGTATATGGAGCAATAGGCTTTTTAGGTGGAGCAGATTTTAGAAAATGCAATTGTGTCTGAGAAAAGAAAAGCCTTGGAATGCATGCTATGTAACACAGAAATGTAAAATACTGTGACATATCTTTCCTACCCTAGTTCTATTCATCTGTACCCATAAGAAGTATCCATTGCTAAACCCAGAGCCTGGAATATAGCAAACTTTTATAAATATGTTTCCTCAAGCTTATCAGGGATTGATTTACATTAGTTCTAGCTTAATACAAAATATTTTATCAGATTATGTTAGTCTGGGTGAGAACAAGCTTAAAATGTTGTGTTTGAGAGCATGAAGTTTTGCATCACTCCCTCTGGTGGAATGTTGATATAAACTGCACTCTAGTTTGCATCCTTTCTGGCAAGGGCTCAGCATTCATACATGGATTCAGTTATCAAACATTTACTAGGTCCCAGGCATGATACGGGGCATCAGGGATTTAAAAAGCTCAAACCTCAGACTTCTCCCTTGATTATCTCGTAGTCTAGTTGGGAGACAAAGCAATTAACAAATAATTAGTCTGGGTGGGGTGGCTCCTGCCTGTAATCCTAGCACTTTGGGAGGCTGAGGCGGGAGGGTTGCTTGAGGTCAGGTATTCAAGACCAGCCTGAGCTACATAGCTAGACAGTGTCTCTATAAAAAATAGAAAAATTAGCCAGGTGTGGTGGCATGCACCTATAGTCCCAGCTACTCGGGAGGCTGAGGCAGGAGGATCACTTGAGCCCAGGAGTTTGAGGTTGCAGTGAGGTATGATCACTCCACTGCCTTCATTCCTGGGCAACAAACTGAGACCCTGTCAAAACAAACAAACAAAAAAACACAAAAACCTAGACCCCTCCACCCCAAACAAATCATTACATTGTCACGGGCTAAAAGATGAGCAAAGGGTTCTAGGAACCCAGAGGATAAAGAATAAGGAATTGCATTCCTCCGAGAGGGGGGCTTCTGGGGAGCTGCACAGAGAATGGGCTGAGTCAGGGTTTTCTGGGTGAACATATAGGAAAAGAACGTTCCAGGAAGAGGGAATAGCATGAACGAGGGTGTAGAGATGTGTTTGAAGAACTGCAAGTGGTCCATGATGCTGAGTGGATGGGTGGAAGAGGAGAGGCCTTGTATGCCTTGCTGAGGAGGTTAGGTCCAATCCCATAAAAGGTGAGGTGCCATTAAAGGATTTCGAGCAAGGGGTCATGTGATCAGATTTGGACTTTAGAGAAATCACAGCGATGTCTGATGTGGATTATGAGGCTATTAAACCTTCCTTTTCAATGCCTTCTGTGAGCAGTTAGTTTGCTGTTGATGCTGTCCACCAAGACTTTGGAGACTTTTTCATATTTTTACCACATGCTTCCTCCACTGCTCAACATTTCTTGAAACCAGGATCTCAAGTCTCTCCTGATATAATCATCATAACTTGAGACCGTAGTGGATTCAGTTCACCAGCAAACATGGATGAAGTCCACACCATCCATGCTGGTCACTGTACGAATATGGACGAATATGGTCATAACATGGTGACATCCCATGGGCGAACCCAAGGGTCCTGCTCCCCATGGCTCTTAACTTCTTATGTTCTCCCTTTATCCCTGTGGGCTCAGAGCCCCTGCATTCATCTGCCCAACAAGTGTTTGGATAATTCAATTCACTTATTTAGCTTGTGATACCTCTCAAACATCCAAGTGGAGAGGTCCACATATGTGTGCACATCTGGAATTCAGGGGAGAGATCCAGGTGGCCGGGATGCCCATGCACATCTGGGAGTGGTCACCGTAGGGATGGGACTGAATAAGATCACTTAGTGCACATACAGAGAAGGAGCCTGCGAAGTAAGCCCTGGGGTCCTGCCAATTTAAGACACTGGAGGGATGAGGAAGAGCCAGCAAAGTGACTGACAAGGAATAGCCACTAAGGGAGTAAGAAGGTTGGTATTGTCTCCTGTTTACGGACTGGTCCTTCTCAAGCAAGGCAGGTTTACAAAGGAGTTAAGACTGAAGGTGCTGGACTCAGATACATCCAGATTCAAATCTCAGTCACACATTAAATGCTGAATGACTTTTATACTTCATATATGATATAAGGTCCATTGTGGGACCTGAAGGGTATTTGCTGAGTAATCATTGATTACGTACCACTGCACTTTGGGCACGTATTGAGTGCCAAGAGAATTTATGTGAAAGAATAAGACAGAGTCCTCAGGGAGTTCACACTCCAGAGAAAGGGAGCAGTCACAGAAGGTTATGATTCTCCACAACATCATGATATGATCAATTCTTTAATGAAAGTGTGAGCCATGCACTGAGAGAACAGAGAGGAGGAAGTGGTTAATCCAGCCTGGGATGGCCTGGCTTAAATAGAATGCATTTTTTTTCTTATTTGTCTTTTATGTGTCATGTTGCCCAAGAAAATCATGACTCTTCTGAGCAACATCAATTGATCTAGGTGATGACATAAGATTTCTTTTTTCTTTTGGAGAAAATATGGGGAAAAGTTCCTTAGGATACAGATTGTATTCTACTTTTTAAAAAAATTAAGTTAAGAATTACGATTTTGAATGAAATTGAGTCCATAATTGCCTATTAGCCCAAATCAGTGTTCTCACACTTTTGACTATTACCAAATCACTCCCCAGTGTAGCCTGACATCCCAGCCTTAGCTGCTGGGCCTATTACATCTAGTGTGGTAGGCTTCAGTGGTCTTAATCTTTTTCTTCAGGCAACTATTTACCTTCCATTTGGGGGAAGCTTTTCTTCTCCAGATAGTGAAACCCCTGAAACATCAGCTTTTCTCATGTTTACTTTAACAACCATACATTTCTCATGAACAAGATTTTCCATCATCTTCTAGTACATTTTATTTCTCCTTGCTTTCTTCTCCATGCATTCATTCTGGTTAGAACTAAAAATTTTATAAGTAAAATTTATAACTAAAAAATGTCCTTTCATGAGTTTCCTATAAATTCTTGCACTGAAAATTCCACAAAGGCAGATGGAAAAACTCTTTGTAATTCAGCGTTGAGTGCAGTGGAGTACCATCCTTTTTCTGCAAGCTAATAGCTCCTCTAGCTCTGTCCGAAGACATGATTAGGGATTTGGGAGCCAGATAAATGTTTGGATAATTTTGTCCTCCAACCCTAAAGTAACTGTAACTACAGTTCCTCTGATGGCTGGGGTTGATGACGGTGAATGCATTCAAGACAGGGCAGGTTCTAGAGCAAAGAGAGAAGAGAGCAGCGTGGGTAAGGACAGAGCATCACCAGCTGGGATCCAGGAAGGAAGTTTTTTTCAACCACATAGGAATATACCCTGGAACCATTGTTGGCTCTTCAAAAAAACAAAAAGACCTTGAAAAATCATTAGAAGAAAAGAAATCCAGAGAACCATGTATTTCTAATCAAAACATGAAAACACTAGGCTTTTCTCTAAGAAAAGATAAAGTTTATTTGTTAAGTAGGGTATATTATCTGAAGAATAATCATTCTTAAAAGTTGTCTCTGTGCTTCAGCCTTTAATGAAAAGGACTGAGTTTCTTTTACTACAGGAGTCCCAGTGATGCTGAGCTTCTACGTGATTAGATTAGCAGAAAGTCCCCTGGTTTGGCCAAGTCTGTCAAAGATGCTGACCCAGTCCAAAGGGTCAGTCCTGGTTACAGTCATCTTGAGTAGTCAGTGCTGAATTCTCGTTGTGCTTCAGAGGGCAAGAGCAGGCATTCTCCCTGACTCTTTCCTTTCTCCGCCCCGAGCTCCCTCCAACTTAGTGTAGTCAGCCTCGGGTCTGCCATGCCAGAACCAGCTCCCAGTGGCACAGCTCCTTAGGGTCCAGACTCTTCAGTTCACAAGTGCATAGCCATTTCTCGTAGTGTCACTATAGGCACTCCCATAGTGTCAAGGCGAATGGGGTGGCAGTAGGTGTCCGCACCGGCCGCATGCTGTTCCCAGAGCCAACCCTCCCTTCCATGGGCTCTAGGCCCTTGGTCACCAGTCCAGATTCTCCTCCTCTTGTGATAAAGTTCACTTCGGAGGCCTTGTCACAACTATCTGCCATTGAGCTGCTGTCAGGGCATTCCCAGTTCATCTGACATGTTCTGGTAACCCTGAATCTCAAAGCGACTTGGTCAATAATGCTCAGTATGGGCTGTGATTATTGCTGTTGTGTACTATTTGCTGTCTAAACACTAGTTCCTATTAAGTTAAACTGAATGAAACAGAAAGGGTAGGGAAGAGTTGGCTCTGCTGCTTCCAGATGAATGTGTGCATGCGTGTGGGTGCGTGGAAGCCTCTCTGTGTGTGTGTGTGTGTGTGTGTGTGTGTGTGTGTGTGTTGCAGGGACAGGAGCAGGCCATAAACACCAAGTCCTGGGAGCATATTCCTCTGAGCTCCAGGACTCTTCTTCCTTGCAATTTCCTGAGAGAATCTAGGGCAGGACCAACATACAGATATTGAAGAGAGATTCTGGATGACAGGAAAATTTTATAACCTCTTGCTAATTTGCCATCATCAGAGTCTTTGTGTTATAAAATTTTTGAGCTTTTGGCCAGTTTGGGCAGAATCTTGTGCTGCCAACAGTAGCTGCATGGAACATTTCTGAAAGTTTTGACAGTCACATACTAATGACATTGTAGGTACACCAGGAAGCCCTAGAGATGTCTGCTAAGACGCTGGTAATCCAGAGAAAGACAAAGATGCTTCTTTGTTCTATCATGAATAGATTAATCTGGCACAACTCAATTAGTAATACTGAGCACCTTCTCTAAATTAGACCTTTGGGGAATGAAATGCTGTGGTTCTTCCTCTGGAAGAGTTTATCACCTCCTTGAGGAAAGCGGAAGGATGCACTCTTAGAAATAATGAAGACAGACAGACTCTGTACAGGGCCTCTGGGCATGACCTACAGCTACCCTGGTTACCGCTGTGTAACCAGTTACCTTAGGAGAGAAATGCTTACATGTTCTCCTGCATGGTCTCTCTGTGCTGCAACAACCTGATTCTTGGAATCAAGGAAGAGTTTGCTCCCAGGGGTCAGGGCACATAGGTTGAGAGGTGAGACTGCAGCAGCTGGCATCCCTTCTGTCTGGGTCCAGAGCTAGGGTTGAAATGGTAGCTCCAGACTTTACCATTCACTAGGTGTTTTCAACCCAGGAAGGTAGACACAGACATGTCCCAGGAGACAGTAGGTACTGTGCCTCGAGAGCTGGGTGCCTTGTTCTTGGTGAAGAATCATCTAAAAAGGTAAAAAACAAAACGAAAACGAAACAGCCACCAAGGCTAAGTCTGGATGGGGAGGGAACAGGGACTGGGGCTGGGGTTGGGTTAGAAGTGGTTGGCTGTCTCCTGGGAGAGTAAGGCAAGGACTTCTTACAAGAAGTGAAGTCCCCAGTTTTCTATGGGATGGTTAAAAAATTTCTTTTAATTATGTTAATTACAATAACAGAGCACTCCACTTGTCAGGAGAGCGTTTCATCTTCAAAGGGGCTCCAGGATGGAGCATTAAACATTGACTTGAAAGTCTCTGGGGTTTGAGAACCGACGTTGGAGGAGCCCCAGCTGTGTGGGCTGGGCCCCGTGCAATGGCCGGGAAAGCCAATGCCCACGGAATTCTCTGGCTTCAGGGTGGGGAGCCAGTCAAGGCAGGGATATGTGTCCCCAAACTGGCCCTACCTCCCTGGAAGGGGAGAGGCAGAGGAATGGAGTGTCGGCTTCAGTTCATTTCCCCCAAGACCTGACCTCCTAGATTGGGGTGGCCACATGAAATCAAGGATACCTGGTTAAATTTGAATTTCAGATAAACAATGAATATATAAACGCACTAAATAATTATTTGTTGCTTATCTGAAATCCAGATTTAACTGGGTGTCCTGTATTTTTATTTGCTAAATCTGGCAGCGCTATTCCATATGCTCCCTTCCCCAAACACACACACCACACACACTTACACTTGCACACACAATCAGAGGCCCAGCTTCCTAACTGACAGGCTCCTACCTGAGCGGTCAGTGAGTCTGGGCGTGTCCCCCCAGGGGCATGGGGGACAAGAACGCTCCACACCTGCCCAGGCCCAGCCTCATTCCCTCCCTCATCTGGGAGTGTGAGAAACTCCTCCTTGCAGCTCTCCAGGGGCAGGAGCTCAAGAGGTAGGCAGCTGGGCAGACGATCCAGCCTTCCCAACACCTTTATCTACCTTGAAGTGTGGGATGAGGCAGCCTCAGCAGTGGAATCTCTCAAGTTCCCTGACCCTTCCCTCCCGTCTTTCCTTCTCCATACACTTACCTCCCCACCCCCAATGTCCCCCACCCCCGACTCTGTAGCTTAAGGGAGAAATCTGTGGGTACCCACCCCCATTGCCCTGAACTGCTGCAATACAAATTCCTCTGTGACAAAAACCAGAGAGAAATGGTCACTGGGCTGAGACTCCCTTCCTGCCTAGGCAGTGGAATCCGGGCTGCCAGGACGGGTCCGGACCTGAACTAGAAATGCCGCCAATTTCCCGGGCTGGGTGGGGAAGGGAAGACAAGCTGGTACTTGTCACAGCAAAGAATAGCAACTGGGAGGTTGTAATGCCTGCTCTGAGCAGGAGCGAAACTCTCGGGGCCTCCAGACGTTGACGCACATAGAGAGGTTCCCAGGCCCCTGCAGCTCCAGCTCCAGCCCTTGGGCTCCGTCAGGGTCAAGGATAGAGCATGTTGGCTTCTTCCCACCCCCAGGACAGACAGATGGTCCCACACGTTCACATCCTGGGATATTACTTCAGGCCTCTGGGCAAGATAAACATTCCAAAGCTCCAATCCTTGGGTTCCCCTTCATGAGCTAATGGAAAAGGCACGGAGTCAGACGGATCAGGCAGAATTGCTTCCCACTCACCATTTACCAGCTGTGGGACCTTGGACAGAACTCTTTTTAAAATTAAAATTTTTAAAAAAAATCCCCTGATGTGCTTGAAAATAAAGCCACGTAAGGAAATTGCAGGTGTCAAGATGAACTGGGCTGGCATGCTGTACAGGGGATTTCTGGACAGAGAGACGCAGAACACTCAGCCACAACTTTTCTTTCAAGGTGCAAAATTCTGGAAAGAGTCCGGAAAAGCTAATGCAGGTAAATGACTCTTAGAATTGTTTACTGGGGAACAACAGCAACTTTCCCCGTGAATTGTAATAGCTGGTAAAACATGCTAGCGTTTCCTTCCCCCCTGATCCTTAATAAATCAAGAGTGTGTGAATTTATGAATACAGTGTAATACACTCAGCTCATGGGCATCACTCGAATCATTGCCTGCCAGTTACGAAGTACGTGAAACACTGAAGGTCTTTATTAAATGTTTATCGACTGACTAGAGGAAGAGAGGATGAGAGAAAAGGAGGGAGGGAGGAAGGAAGGATCAATTTTATTTCAACTGAGTAGATCTTAGTAGAAATCCTGACTCTTATTTGAGAAGTTTCCAACGCTGGTATTATATTTCCTCTAATACCAGTGTGTTAGATCTAGTGTTTTCCCACCTCCTTCATTTCTATTTATGCAGCAGCCGTGCCCAGCTCTGCTCATAGTGTTTTGTAAATAGTGAATTAGAGCAGATAGAGCTTTGAAGCTTCCTGGCTACCCCAAGGGATTTAGCTAGCCAGGCACCTGGCCAGTGTAGGCCTCGTGGGTCCTTCTTTGGATTCGAAAGGCCCAGGAGAAACTGCTACCATTAGCCGCTCAACGTTATGCAGATGTCACTGTGCTGGGGAGGGACAGGTGGTGTGTGGGCATCCTCGTCTCTGATTGCTAGGTCTGAACAAAATAAGATGGGAAAAAGCAGTCTCGGATCGTGGGATCAGAGGTTTCCCAGGGGATTTAAAGCCAGGTGGAACCATGAACAGGACACTGTAACATGTAGAGACAGCCAGGGATAGGTGGTGATGTGTGAGTCTGATGAAGAGCTCTTTCTACTCTATTCCATCTCTTTTGCAAGTTAACTTGTCCATTTCAAAGTTCAGGGATTTGGACTTGAACCTGAGGTTGGCCACGTCCCATGTGATCTTGGGGATCATCCTCTATGAGTCTTAGTTTCCTCATGTGTAGAATAAGAGTGCTCTTAACTAACCCACACACATGCATTTAGCAAATATTTATTGAATACCTACTGTGTGTGAGGCCCTGAGAACGTAGCAGCAAAGGAGACGGACAAAGCCCCTTTCTGCTGGAGCTTATTCGTACTCCAGAAGAAGCCCCCAGATGGCAGCTCCTATGGAGTGTTTTATATGGCTCATGTAATTAAAATTTTTAAACAATTTGTTGCAAATGTTTAAAAAATTGGTAGATTTTACACAAAAATCTAGAATTCCCAGCGGCAATACTGGGCCTGTATGTCTGCATGGCAGCCATCACCCAGGGCTCAGTGGCTGCTTCCTTTAGAAGAAAGCATGCTCTCCAGGTAGCCATGGTCCTCACCATCTCTAGACACTCCTACTTTGCTCAGTATAAACAATATTTTGTTTGTTTTTTGCCTAAAACCTTTCACTGACCCCTCACTGTAAAGAGGAGAAAGTCCAGCTCTTTAATATGACACTGGAGGCCTTCAGGGTCTGGTTCCTGACTCATTCATCTCCGCAAATGTGACTCTTCAGCAAATTGCAGTTTCCTGACTTTTCCATGAGGTACCTCTGAACCATTGCAATGCTATTCTCTTTGCCTAGAATGGTTTTTTGCTTCCCTTTTTCTATTAAGAAAACTGATACTGATCTTTAAGAATCATCTTAAACATCCCCCTCGCCCTTTGTGAAGACTTTCTCTGGGGAAATGCCCAGAGGGTCATGTGGTCTGGAAACCCTCAAAGGTGGAAATTGTCTCCTTGAGACCAAAGGGCCATCAATTGTTCTACATCCTATAGCTGGGCCCAGGGGCCTCCCAACTGGTGACAATTTGTAAAAAGCCTCAGCTTTCCCAATAAATGGTGACAAAATATGGACATTAAAAGAGATAACGTCTGCAAATGAAATTAGATAATGCATGAAACATATGTGAATAGAATTATTGATGCTTAATAAGCAGTAGCTATTATTCCAGTTGTTATTAATATTCTAAGTGGAGGCCACATCAAGGATGTTAGAGGTCAGCAGGCGCGAAGTGTATTCAAAGAAGATGAATTTATTATGGTTGAAGGGTGGCAGAATGGTAAGAGATAGAAAAGTAGGCCGGGACAAGAAAAGTCCCTTCCAACTGGTCTCCCTCTTTGGTCCTTTGATATTAAATACCTTCTGTCTATCTTAATCACAGCAGCCAGAGTGATCCTGCAAACAAAGCTACCTCATGTCACTCCTGCACTCAAAACCCTCCAGTGGCTCCCTATTGCTCTCAGAGTAAACGTCTCTCAGACTTCACATGCCAGCACTCTCTCCTTGCTCCCTCCTCACTCAGCTCCAGCCACACTGACTTCCCTGCTGGTCCTTTAATGGGGCAAGCATGCTCCTGCCTCAGGTCCTTTGCATTTGCCAGCCCCTCTTTCTGGAAGAATCTTCCCACTGATATCCACATGACTCCCTCCATCACATCCTTAGATCTCTACTCAAATGCCATCTTCTCCCTGGTTAGTCTATCTAAGATTCTACTCTACCCCACCACCTCCCAACCCCCTTCAGTTGCCCTATTGTTCTTAGAACTTACCTTCGACTAACATACTTTACTTGTTTAACTTGTTTATTGTCTGTGTCCCCTATTCTTATACTATAATGTAGGTATCACGAGAGCAGAGATTTTTGTTTGTCTATCTTGCTCACTACTATATCCCCTAGCACCTAGAACAGAGCCTGGCACACAAGAGATACACATTAAACATTTGTTGGATGAGTGAATAAAGTTTCTTGATTCAATAAACATTAGCAAATCAGGGAGTGTTTTTGAGCAGGAGAGTGATGGGATTAGAGCTCACAGAGGGCTGTAGGATAGATTGGAATGGGGCTGAAAGCTGGGGGCTTAGGAGATGGTCACAACACCAGAAGGTCACATAAGTGAAAATTTAAAGGGAGGGCTTTGGTAGGAATAGGAGATAATATGTTTCAAAAGGTCAGGGATTTTGTCTGGTGTATAGTAGGTGCTCAGTAAGTATTTACTGAATGATGCATGAAGAAAGGATGCTCGTGTCTCATGTGAGATGGACTCTGGTCCAAGTCTGTCTCAGAAAGACCAACACCCCATTTGCTCCTGACTCTGGGGTTCTCTTGGCCAGGGGTGACATGAGATCAACACTGGACTCCTGTATTTGTATGTACATCTCCCCTTCCTTCCTTGACTGTGCTAACCCTCCCTGGCATCTTGCCACCTTTTAGGCTTCAGCTTAGCTTGAACACAGCTGGGATTCAAGCTGTAAGAATTGAGGTAGGGTTTGAGCCATCGAGGGGCAGCAACCGGATAGAATGAATTTTTTTTTCTGCATGTTATGCAACTAAAGTTTTAGGCAATGCAGAGAAATGAGGGTGGAAGGCAGTCCATGAGCCTCCCCTGGCCAGTCCAGAGCCACTCGAGAGAGTGGACATCCCGTGGATACCATCTTTACCTTTCCCACAGAACCACGAGGTAATTGGATAGGGGGCTAGTCTAGGGTGAGGCTGGGCATGTGGACTACATTAAGAAAAAGTTCTGGGCCTGGCACAGTGGCTCACACCTATAATCCTAGTACTCTGGGAGGCTGAGGCGGGAGGATCACTTGAGCCCAGGGGTTTGAGGTTGCAGTGAGCTACGATGATGCCACTGCACTCTAGCCTGGGTGACAGAGATCCTGTCTCCCAAAAAAAACAAAAAAAAGAAAGTTCTGACAATGGAGGGGACAAGGGGCAAGGGGTGGGGCTGCTACTCTGCTACTCAGTCAAAAACCCTGAAAACCCTGTCATTTCTACCCTCCCTTCTTGTCTATTAGCTAGCCACATCTCCTCAAGGCAATTATTTACTAGGCTCTGAGGTCCACACTTGGGCCTTGCTCCTAATCCAATCAACAGAAATAAGATGCTTCGTATCTTCCTGTACCAAGAATAAATAGACAGTAACGCATCTCTGAATTCTGTAGGCTTTTATTAAGTGAATGCCAGGTGCCCAGAACGGTGCCAAATCCTTGCCTAAAGATGGGGAGGAGGATGCAGCAGTGGAGAAAAAACCAGTTTCTGAGACCTACTATGGTTTTATTTATTTCATTGGATCCTTGTCAATCCTGTGAAATAAGCAGGATTTCCATTTAGGAGGTGAGTAAACTGAGGCTCAGAGAGCTCACACAGTTGGGAAATGAGAGAAGGGAAACTGGAGACAAGTTTTGACTCATTCCTAGGCACAGTTTGTTTCTCTGAGGACCTCAGTGCTGCCTCTAGACGAGATGGCTGTGGAGTTTGTTCAGCTCCATGGCAAGAAGGGGCCCAGGCTCCAACTGTAACAGTGACCTACTCTGCGGTCACTGAAGGCTGGAGAAAGGTCTGACACCCGGGGCTTCTGACTTCCCAAGTGCACTTTCTTCTTTCTTGGAAAAAAAAAAAAAGTAATGATAATATTTTTGTTAAATTTTATGTAGATCTGCTTTAAAAATCAAATAGTACTGAAAGCTTCATAACTAAAACATCAGCCCTTGCCACTCCCTATTTTTGTTGAAATAATATTTTGTCTCCTGATATTTTTGTTGAAATATCTCATCCATTCTTATCTCCACTCTCAGGCTTTTTATCCTCTCTTCGCCTTGTGGGTTAATATCTTTTTTAAAAAAATTCCTTTGTTGTCATCCTACTGGGGTGGTCTGGGGAGGAAGAGGAGATAAACACATCTGGTCAATCACTCATCCTGAACGGAAGTTCAGTTTCTTGCCACACTGCTCCTAAAAGATTCTGTATCCCCAGAATCCTCATTTTCCCGAAGTCAACAAGTTGTCCAGAACTCATTTAGCTCACACTGAGCCTAGCACTGTGCTAGGAACTCCCAGCTTGCAAGATTCCTGTCTGGCCTGTGTCTTGCTGCCCTCAGGACTTGACTGAGGTCTGGAGAGAATGATTTACACAGAGGAAACAAAGCAGATAACAGCAGTGATAGTCGCTTTGTCCACTGGGCATTCCACTCGTTTCAGAGAGCTTTCATATCCTCTCTCTCATATGATCACAGGACAGGTCGTTTGGTGCTGACCATGAAGTCAAAATCAGGCCGCTGCTCTGTCCCAGCAGGGCAGCATATTTGAAATCAGAATGCTGAACCCTCACATTCAAGGTGGTTGTAGTTTCTTGTTCAGCTCTTTTTGTCTGCAGAGCCGGTGGGAAGCTCCCCATGCCAAGGGAGACGGGAAGTGGACTTTCAAGATTTGCAGTGCAGGGAAGGAAGAGTGGAGTGAAGGCCCTGGGGGAGCTCACTTCCAAGTGATTTACTGGGCCCTGTTTTTCCTCCTCCTTCTCCTCCTCCTCCCCCTCCTCCCCCTCCTCCTCCCCCCAGCGCCCCCATAGATCCAGGTTTGGAATACAGAAAGCTGCTTCTTTGAGAATACTTACCAGCGCTCAGCTTGGTTCAAGGATAAAAAGAGAGTTGGAAAGAGAGTTGGAAACAAATAACTCTGAGCACTTTAGTGAAGAATTCTCCTAGAGTTCCAAGCCTAGAGTTCCAAGTCTGTGCCATTGCTTGGGTTGGAAAGCAAGATTCATTTATGTATTTCTTTCTGTTGCCAGCCTGCTGCAGCTCCCTGCCATCTGGATGATTCTAGGATTTGGAGCGTGTTCTAGGACACAATCCACAGAGGTTAAGAGGGCAGAGGGAGGGACAGTAAGAGAACAATCACCAATGCGCATTATAGTTTAGGGCCTAAACTGTAGGCTGTGGTTTAGGTAATGTGTTAGACTATGGCTTTGATACCTTAAAATACTTGGATGGAGATGGAGATAAACCAGGGCCAAAAGAGGATTTAGGGTTGACCTAGGGGGCTCCGGAATGCCTTCCGGAAGGCTAGCTGGGGTCTGAGTTCTTTTGAAAGAACACAGAATTAGAGTGTTGACGTCCCTACCCCCTCTTCAGCAACCCCACCAAGGTGCAGTCCAGCCTCACGTTATTTGCTGTCGCTGCCTCCAGTAAGACTAAGCTCTCCACCGTACAGTTGCCACGGCCCCTACTCTGCCAACAAGAGAGTGGGATTTGGGTTCATGGCTTTATTGTCCCATGTCTGATATCGTAGAATTTAAGGTCTCTGGGTGGTGAGAGAAGCCCCTCCCTACCAAATAAGAGCTGACTGGGAGCAGGAGACGGGAATTCCCTGATTCCCTGTGGCTGTGAATCAGAGCCTTGCGCGCTGAAATGTACATCCCACTGCCTGAAACTCACACTCACAGGTGAGTCAGCAAGGCCCCACCTGAGCGTGGATGATGGGAGCATTGCAGGCCCAAGCCACGTTGGGGATGTCTGGATCCCAAAGGGGCTCTTTTGAGAATATAGAAGAACTGATTCCTCCAGAGTTTCAGGAAAGACTCACAAGATGTTCTTATTTCCCAGACCAAGCAGGTGAGGTGTGTCTCGGGAAAAGAAGTTCAGAGAGGCCTATTGCCCGGGCTCATCACCAGAAGAGCCCAGGAAGTTCCTCCAGATCTCCACCTTAATTCCTCCCGCTTTACTCCCTCTCATTGATTCTTCGGTAGAGTGATGTGAGAGTTGGGACTTCGTTTTGTTCACTGCAATGTCAGCAGGGCCTAGATCCATGGGTGATTTTTTTGTTTTTGTTTTTTTTTAATAGTTAATACCAGTGCAGCACCACTCAAAATAGACTCTGGCTGGGGTGCTGAGCAGGGTCCAAGTAGAAAGCCCCCCGGATTTGGGTTCTATGCTTTGTGGCTAATTTGCTATGTGATCTTAGGCAAATCACTTGACCTCTCTGGACCTGAGTTTTCTCATCTTAAAAAAGGGGGAATTTGGACTAGGGGTTGCAAATTTGAATGCCTACAGGGTCAGGCAAATAAAGTAAATGAGTGAGCTCAATAGGATGGGGTTGTCCTGACTGTAACATGTCAGGACATGTCAGCTCCTTCTAAGTGGGCAGCTGTCGTAGGGTGGATCTGCTGACCGGAGTGTCCAAAGCACTTGACTCTTGAAGAGATGCTGAGAATCTGGATGTCTATGTGAAATCTCCTGATATTTGAAATACCGTGTAGGTAAAAACTGGCTAAGCCAGTTTTATCCCTGAACTAGAGAATCTAGAAGGACCCTCCCACCTTGAATTTTCTGATTCTAAAATTTGTTCTTCTAAAGAAGATCCTTTAAAAAAATCACTTTAGTCATGGGAATTTCAGCTAGTGCAAAGTGAGTGCTTGTGTATGGGCTCACACTCGTATGCCATTGGATTTTTGCCCCTCAAATGACACTATCCCAGTGGCCTTAACCCCCATCTCCGCCCCCTCCCCCGACCCCAAATGGAGTTTGCTTTGTCTCAGGGGCCCAGCCCTGGGCCAGATGAAAGATGCTGCTTGTGCAGTGAGCTCCTCAACGGTAAAGAGCTGGCTGTGCTGATGAGCTAGCCCTTCCCCTGAGTGAAGGAAAGAGTGGCCACAGGGCAGTGGTTGAGACAGAGGCTGGCTGAGTCAGGCCTCGGGGCCTTGCTGCCTTCCCAGGACTTCGCTGGCTACAGCCCAAAGCTAAACTGTGACTAGAAATCAAGTCTACATCACTATCAATCCGGGGCTCTCTAGTGCACTTGTATTAGCATGCTAGGGCTGCCTTAATAAAGTACCACAGACTGGGTGGCTTAAACAGAAATTTTTGTCTCATTATTCTGGAGGTTAGAGGTCTGAAATCATGGTGTCATTAGGGTCTGAGGGCTGTGGAGGGAGGATCTATTTCAGGCCTCTCTCCTTGGCTTATAGATGGCGGTCTTCTCCCTATGTCTCTTTGCAGCATCTTCTGTCTATGCAGGTCTGTCTCTGTGTCTAAATCTCTTCCTTTTTTAAGGGCACCAGTCATATTGCATTAGGGTCCACCCTAATGACCTCATTTTAACTTGATTACCTCTGTAAAGATCCTGTCTCCAAATAAGGTCACATTCTGAGATACTGGGGGCTTAGGACTTAAACATAAACATTTTAGTGGGAACACAATTCCCATAACACCACTGCTCCATGGCTTCTCGCTCATTACTTTAAACAACAAAACCCAAGTGTCCTGCTTGTATCTCATGTCACCTGTGATGGCTCAGTGCTTGAGGAAGGGGGATGTGTCTCATTTACTGGTACACAGCTCCCTGTAAGCATGTCCTCTGTATGAACAGGGAAGGTGGGGGAACTCTTATCAAGCACCTGTTAAGGGACATACAGGACTTGAATTTCAGGCCATAACAAGGAATGCCCTCTTATTCTGTGTGGCACTATCTATATGGTACTTTTTATCCTTATACCAATAATAATTGCAAGTACATGTATGTACTAAGTGCCAAACACTGTTGCAAGCAACTCATATGTAGTAATTTGTTGAATCCCCACAACACCCTGAGATAGGCACTATTATTAACTTCATTCTACAGATAAGACATGGAAGCCCAGAGAACTTAAGAAACTTTCCCAAGTCTGTAGTAGCTGATGGCGTTGGGGTTTGAACCCCAAGAGTTGGCTCCAGAGGCTATGCTTTTGATCGTTACATGATAGTGATTAGAAAAGGCAGGAATTATTATTCTTATTGAATAGATGAGGAAACTGAAACCAAGAAGCTAAGTCCTTACCCAAGGTCACACGCGTAACAGGCAAAGTAAAGGTAGAATTCCAGTCTTGGAAGCCATATGGTTTCCCCCAGACAGGACTACGTGTCCTGAGTCCCTTCCCCATACGCACCTCCACTTAGGCAGGCCCACCATAGTAGGGCCAACCTAGAATCTCAAAACCCTTTTTTGTGCTTAACAGTCTCCTTAAGGCAGAGTGATTATGGGGCATGAATGAGGGGAGGCACCCTCTTGACTTAGATCTGACCTCCCAGTCGCTTTCAGTTCCCTGGACCACAGCCCCGAGGCCTAAGGGCTAGGCCCGAATCTGGGACTTTTCTTGGCAGGGGTTAGAAGCGTGGGAGTCGGGTGGGGAAGGCGGCGCGGGGCTGAGCCGCCCAGAAACGCAGGGTATCATATTTCTCGCAAGTCACCAATCCCGAGCGCCGGAGGGCGTGGCCACGCCCGGGAGGCGTGGCCGGACGGCGGAGAGGGCTGCGGCGTCCTGGGGCGAGGCGCTGACGTGAGCTTGGCGCACCTGGGCCGGGCAGGTAAGGGCCGGTGCGGGACCAGGAGAGGAAGCCGCAGTCCGTACTTGCGCAGAGCCAGGCGCCCCTTGGCTAAGCCGTCGAGCAGCGTGGTGGCGACGGGTGAACTCAGCTGCGGACTTGGTTCAGAGGGATCTCTGCTTCTGGTAGCCGGGTTGAGGACAGGTGGGGACGCCAATTTCGGGAGAGCAGCCTGAGGGAGGGCAGACACGCCCGCGGGTGGGGAAGGGTCCGCCCTAGAGTTTGTGGGGGCGGGGGAGCTTGCTTGGGGACATCTGTTTGGGAATACCCACTGGGGCTCGGTGCCTGTCGCCCTTCTTCAGGTGGCTTTGGGGCCGTCCCAGTTCTGTAGCGCTAAGCCCCTCCCGACCCCACACTTATGACTGTTCTCCTTCCCCCGCCGAAATGGACGGCGCTGCTCTTTGCTCCCACCGACCCCCACTCTTCTTTTGAGCTAAGGCACCGCTCCTCCTTAAGTCTTACCAACTTGCTTGACCACAGGCCCCTGTGTCCCAGGAAGGGGACTTCCTAGGTCCGCCAGCTCTTGGTCCTGGTGGGTATTTTGGGAAATTGGGGAAGGGAGCGGCAAGGTGGTTTGGCGCTTTGTCGAGTTTATTTTCTCTCCTTGAGTTTGTTTAGCACAGTTAGGCCCTTCGCCCTGAGCCTGGGAGACACCCATGGATTTCCAAGGAGCCCAGCTAGGTGTTGGGGAGGGTGGCGCCCGCCGGGGTGTGGTTGCTCTGGGAATGAGGCCCTGCTTGCCTGAAGGGGCTGGAGGGCAGGTGTAGAGAAATGGGGAAAGTCTCCCAGGCCTAACTGGAAAGGAGGCCTGAGGTGCCACTCTTTACTGGGAGCCTGCTTCGTGGTAAAGGGGTCACCCCGTCCCAACATGTTCTCTTGGTGGATGTCAAGAGTGGAAGCCAGGGAAGGGAGAGGGTGAAGACTGGTGCTGACCCAGGAGAATAGTTTAGGGTTAGATATGTGTTTGATGCGTGATGACAACACCCAGTGTCCTGCAACTGCCCTTCGCCACCCCCCAACTTCCATCCAGCAGGGAGGAAGGGTGTGGGGATTATGGCTAGAGGCCCAGTGTTTACCCTAAGTGGGGCTAAACTAAATGGAGGGAAGCCTGAGGAACTTCACTTTCCTTCAGGAGGAAGGGGAAAATACGGGACCACTGCTAAGACGTGTCTGCAAGAAATGGCGAGTGTGTTTGACTCTGGGCAAAATCATTGCCAGCCAAATCTCACCTTGAGGTAGCAATGCCCCTGCAAACTAGTCTGGGCAGGGGCTGCAGAGGTAGCAGTGGGGTATTTATAGAGGAACTGCTCCCTGGAATGGCAGTGTGAGAGAGGACAGTTAGTGCCCAGAGGAGGTTGAAAGCGTCCCTGCTCTATGCTCAGTGTGAGGGGAGTAGGTGGGTCGGCATCTTTGTCAAAGGATGATTAAATGCATATTAGAGACACAGGCTTTGAATTTTGCTCTGCTGGCAGCTGGAGATACAAGGCTGAGTTCAACTAGGCTAAGGTGGTTCTGCAGGTGTTTGTGTTTGAGTGGTGAGACTGTTTAGAAGGGAGAACTGTGATTCAGGTGTGTTTGAGACAGGGTGTAATGCAGTCTTCACCCCAATCACATTATTGGCCCTCCATGCTGTTGGGGTTTTTGTTGATGTTTTTGGTTTACTCTCTGAGTGTGTGGAAGATAGGAGGGACGTGGGAGACAGGGTGCGGTGGCAGGATTTAGTATAGCAACATTCTGACTCAGGAGTGTTGGGTTTGGACCCAGTTAAAGCACCTAACTTTTCTGTGCCTCAGTTAACCCAGCTGTAACATGAGGATAATTATACCACTTCCAGGTTCATAAAGATAAAATCAGACACATTAAGTAAAAGTGCCTGTAAAAAACTGTAAAGCCTATGCAGGGAGGAAAGATTGTTATTACTATCCTTCATAAGAAATGTCTTACTATCCTGTGGTTAAAAAAGTTCTACTTGTGGGTTTTTTAAAATTATAAATTGAGATATATCATTGTAGAAAAATGTGAATCATATAGGAGAATATAGAAAGCACCCATAATCCCATTACTAGGTAACCATTACAAATATCTTGTTGCACCGGTGTATTTCTTTCCCTTTTTTAGTTTTGTATGTGCGCACGTATGCAAGTATGTTACAAAATGGAGATACTGCTATACACTCAATGTTGTATGCTGCATCCCCTCCATATTTTAAACATTTCCTCAAATCCAATAAAAATTCTTCAGACACTCATTAATGGCTACTTGATATTGCAGCCTGTGGATGTTACATGATGAACCATTCCCTTCTCAGTCATTTTGGTGGCTTTCAATTTTTCCCTCTGCTTGTTTTTAGAGTCGTAGTTACCGGGCGGTGGGTAGGGAGAGGTTGGCTGACTTTCTGAAGGTGGAGAGGGTTTGCCGTGAGGGAGGAAGGGCACGGAGTGGGGCTCCTTCCATGGGGCTGAGGCGGGGCTGCTCAGGTGTAGTCCCATCTTGGGAGAACACCGAGAACTCAGGGCTCTAGATCTTTATCGCCGATCTCTATGGGTGGCTGCTTCTCCTTCCCATCACCAGGTGCAGCTCCTGGTCTTGGCCTGGTTGCCTTAATTTTTTCTTGATGGGCTGTGGATCACCTACAATAAGCCCTTCTCTTCAAGTCCACAGTCAGTCAAGAAGTGCAGGCCCAGACACAGGACTTATCAATAATGCAATAGAAATTCTCAAAAGCGCCTTACTAGGTTGACCAGTTTACTGTCTCTTTCCCTATTCTCCTTTCCCTTCCCTTGCCCTGTCACCCTTCTAGTAGGGCTAGGACTGGGGTAAAGGTAGAACTTGCCCTGGAGAGAATATACATTCCCTCCTTAAAAGGTGTAAATGTACTCCATGCTTTGATGGCTTCCCATGCTGCCCTACAAAACACCCTAACCAAAGGCCAAGAACATGGGGGCACTTGAACACTGCGTGCCAACCTCACCTGCCCAGTGCGAGCTGTGCTCCCAGGGGGAAGGTTTCAGTTGCAGGACTTGGTAATTGGGTCAGAAGGCTCAGGAGAGAGCAGGTCTTGCCTTGCTCTTAAAGTGCCAGAGGCTGAGTTGGGTTTGCTGGGAGTCTGGCTAGGGAGGGAAGTGGTGTTAGGGGCCACCCCACCCCCAGCTCAGCTCTTCTAAACTGGAGCCTTCAGCTGACTAAGTGGGTTTGGCTTCAGAACCGTGATCCAGGTAGGGATCTTTTGGGGTGTGAAGGTGACTTATTTTTCTTCCTCTCCTCCTCAGGCCATTGTGGGGCTTGAGCAGTTGCAATGTAGATTTTCTCAGGAAGGAACATCTGGTAAAAACATTGAGCTTCAGTGTTTAGTAACTAACACAGTGCTTGGCACACGGTAGCTGATGAACAAATATTTGTTGAATGAGTGTCATTTTTTCCAGGCGTCCCTTTCTCGTCTTAAGTAAAAACAAAATAAGAACACCAAAAAATCCAAATGCAGTGTCCCAGGCAAACAATTCTCCAGTGACTGGTTTTTCCTCCGGGCACCCAGGCTGGGCAGGTCTTTGTTTTCTGCCGTGAGTGCTGGCGGCTGTCGAATGTTATCTGCTATTCCCATGTATTTTTATGAGAATCAATTGCAGACTTTACCCAGGCTGGCTCCTGCACCAATCGGTGCACTCCAGCTCTGTGGGGAGATAAACAGACCCAGGTGAGCAGGGAGTCCTCGCGGTGCAAGGCTCGTCTCATGACTGTTTTTAGTACTTTAAGGTTAGGAATTGTGGTATTAGATTATTTTAGAGCTTCTCAGCTTTACCAGATTCAGCTGTGGGGAAGTGTTCCCAAGCCTTCTCCCAGATTCTTCTAGATTGTCCTGTGGATAACCAGCTGAGACCCCTTTTTCCTGGTACAGAATCTTTGGGTGGCCGAGAGAAAGGGAAGCTGACTCAAGACCCGGCTCTTCAGATCTCCGTGGACACACTGCCTGCTCTTCCGTGTAAGTGAGGACTTTGGAATCCAGGACCCACCCCTCACCTACCTCTCTGTCACCACGATGGCATTATTTCTTACTGAAATATTCCCATTCACCTTTAGTTGTCTTATTTAGAAAGAGAACTTGCTTCAGCTTCTTGCCCATATACGTGCTGTTTCTATAACTTTTTTCTTCCCTCTCCTAAGATGAGATCGGAAAGAACAATTTCCCTTCTCTTCCAAAACCCTTGATACTTCAGGAAGGACCGTGTTCCAGCAGGGATGACATCACCTTTTTATTTTTCTGCTTCAGGATTTAAATAGAAGAAATGTGATCTACTTGCATGATAAGTCTGATTTGGCTAGAGCATGAAGTATAAATGGCTTTGGAATAAGAATCAAAAGAACTTTTAACCTCTTTTCTTTTCTTTCCCACCTGGCACAGTTTATTCCCATATTTAGTTTCTTTGCAGTAATCTAGTGAAACCGTAGCTCTGTTGTCCGGGAATGGTGGCTGGGAAGAGTTCCCAGTGGCTGGCCTAATTCTCCTGCTCTTCCCCTACCAGATTATGGCCCTCCACCCCCGCAGAGTCCGGCTGAAGCCCTGGCTGGTGGCCCAGGTGGATAGTGGCTTGTACCCTGGGCTTATCTGGCTACACAGGGACTCCAAACGCTTCCAGATTCCCTGGAAACATGCCACCCGGCACAGCCCCCAACAAGAAGAGGAAAATACCATTTTTAAGGTAAAGGACTTCTTCCACCATCTGACTTAAATTTTTTTTCCAATGCTCTCAGACCTTTCTGGGTTTGTTTGTTTTTTTCCATTTTGGCATGAGGAATATACTAGATCTAAACCTCTGATGAAAGAGAATGCTTGTGATGGGGGTGCCCAAACTTACCAGGCATAGTACTTTCTCTTGTTGGGGCATGTCTACAGTGGTTGAAGCACTTTATTCTTTCCCACTGGTCAAAGGTACTCAACTCACATCCCAAAGGATACGAGATGGGATCAGCTAAACTCCTATAAATGATTGTAGTGATGTGGTTGTTCCAAAATCTACCAAGGGTCAGTAGTTACCGCCTCCTCTTCATTCACTCAGGGTTCTTGCTATGAAGAGAGGTGCTCGGGCCTGGGAACAATATCCATACTAGGTCACAACTGTTGGGTGTCAGCGGACTCCTACCATACAGCCTGTGGGATGGGCACAGAGGGCCCTCAGCAAGTTTTTCTTTTGATATTAAAGGATTTTGCACCTATTCATAGCCTCTCCTTAAAAATTAAAAGGCTGGGTATGGTGGCTTACACCTGTAATCCTAGCACTTTTGAAGGCTGAGGTGGAGGATCATTTGAGACCAGGAGTTTGAGACTGACCTGAGCAACAGGACAAGATCCAATTTCTACATAAAAATGGAAAAATTAGCTGGGCATGGTGGCATACACTCATGGTCCTAGCTACTCAGGAGGCTGGGGCAGGAGGATCACTTGAGCCCAGGAGTTTAAGGTTGCAGTGAACCATGATGACGCCACAGTACTCTAGCCTGGGCAACAAAGCGAGACCCTGTCTCAAAAAAAATTATAAATTTTTATTTTATAAATGTTTTCTTAAATTTAAAATGCTTCTGATATGATAATAATTTTATATAACTGAAACCTAGATTTAACACATTAACTGCCACATGAGTTGTATCTAACTCACACTAGTTTTGAGCCTGGGTCCTCATGAAGCATACATAACTCATACAACTCTTCACCATGGGAGCTGCATGAACTATTTTTCAAGTTGCATATAACTAATGCACAGAAAACAATAAAAAATAACATTTTTCAGGCCGGGCGCGGTGGCTCACGCCTGTAATCCTAGCACTCTGGGAGGCCGAGGCGGGCGGATAGTTCTGAGCTCAGGAGTTCAAGACCAGCCTGAGCAAGAGCGAGACCCCGTCTCTACCAAAAATAGAAAGAAATGAATTGGACAGCTAAAAAAATATATATGTAGAAAAAATTAGCCGGGCATGGTGGCGCATGCCTGTAGTCCCAGCTACTTGGGAGGCTGAGACAGTAGGATTGCTTGAGCCCAGGAGTTTGAGGTTGCTGTGAGCTAGGCTGACGCCATGGCACTCGCCCCAGGCAAGAGAGTGAGACTCTGTCTCAAAAAAAAAAAAAAACATTTTTCATTAAATTAGAAAGGATTGTTTGTGAAGTTTTTATTCTATTTTTGTAATAAAGTACAGTGGCCCCAAGGAAATAAATTTTTTTCATAGTGTGGCAGTCAATGTGTTAATCACATAGCATTTTACAAAATTTAAATGACACCAAAGCTTGACTTAAGACAGAAGTAGGTGGACGGGCTGGTTGTGGGAAGGGATTTCATGTGGTTTATTACTCTGTAGGCTGTGCCTCTGCTCCAGATCAACTTCTCCCTCCTGGCCACTTCCATCTTATGAGTAGCTTTAGTTTGTGCACCCTCAAGACACAAAGTAAATTTGCCCTTTTCTTCTCTGAGTGTAAGCTGGAAATCAGAAATGAAATCCATCCCTGCTGTGAGCCTCTCAACATTCATGCCCCAGTGTCTTCCTGAGATTGGATCGGGAAAAGGCAGAAAACGTGGCCTCAGGACTCAAAGACATCCTAGAGATGTTTCCCATCCAACTCAGTGAGGTCAGGTGTAGAGAGGAGAGGCAGAGAGAAAACTGGCCTGAGGGTACTTAGAAAGTAAATGAGCACTGTTAATTTAGATTTTAAATAATGATATAAAAATGATAAGGAAAACCAGCACCCATTATTGGAGTTAGTATTGAGGAAGGGGATGGGGCCCGCCATGGCCTTGGCCTTGGTGTGAAATGGGATTTGTCGTTGAAGCATCTGGCAGTGGCTAGCCGTGGGGAAGAGGCTGGTTCCTGAAAGCCCCACTCATGAGAATGATCTGCATGCTTGGGGCTGGAGGAAAGGGTGGCTGTGGGGAGGCAGCGTTACCTCATTTCATCTGCGTATCTGTTTGCAGAATGTGGAGGGAGGGTCTGGAAAGTCAGAAGAATGAGGATGCTTTCACAGATCCCAGAGTCTGATGGGCCTTTAGCAGGATATGCAGGTGGGACACTAGCATTAGGTGAGTGTCTGTGTCCATGACCTCATTCAGTTCTCATGACAACCCTGTGAGGGAGGCCTTACCCTCATATCGTAGATGCATAAGCCAAGTCTCAGAGGGGCTGAGTAACTTGCCAAAATCATACAGTGGTGGAGCCAGGATTTGAACCCATGTCCGTTTCCTCCCGCCCCCAATCATACTGCACCTTCTGATCAGGAATTGGAAGACCTGCCCTCAAATCCTACTACCATCAAATGCATGTGTGGTCTTGGGCTTGTCATGTCACCTCTCCGGGCTTCAGTTTTCCCTTCAGCGAAATGAAAGTGAAACCAGCCTTGCCTGCCTCACAGGTTCATTGTCAGAATCGAGTGAAATAAAGCATGGGGAGGGATTTGCAAAGCGCCATAAAAATGCAGAAATTATTTCCATTTTAGGAACAGACATAAGGACATGCACAGTGATCAGAATCTCTCAGAGGCAAGACTTAGAAGGGGTTTGAACAAGTAATGTTTATAAGTCACAGTGATTGCCATATGGTACCTCTCAGGCTCTCCTTTCCTGATTCTAAAGTTCCGGTCTTAAAGGGTATGACACTCTGCTGCATCAGCCTTGGGTCCTCGGTGCCATACAATGGGGTCCTGGGGGATGGACGGCTGTGTGGTGAGCAGGAGGGCTGGGGCCCTGGTTCTGGGTTAGTCTGGCTGCTCTCCATGGAGGGGCAGGGCTTTAGGGAGCTACAGAAATTTGCAGACCTCTGCCAAAATCACAGTCCAAGTCAGCTGGGTGGGGCCAGAGTGAGTGTGGCACAGAGGAGCAAACAAACGGCAGGGAAAATGTGTGAGGAGGCAGCAGCCAGGTACCACCACGTAACTGGAGATATGCCTCCCAGATATTAGGGACCAGAGAAGTTGAAATCCTATAGGGGTGGGGTGCAATGGAGCAGCAGTTAGGCCCCCTAGAGTCTGCTAAGCCTCCTGGGGCAGCACAACTTTGTCGGACTTCTTCATACCACGAAACAAATGCAAGAACCCAAATCTGCGAAGGTGGGAGGAGGAAGTGAGTCTGAATCGGATTAGCTCTTGGAAGAAACTTCCTCATGATCGTGAGGCTCTACAGGGGGTGACTGAAGGAGATCAGAGGATGGGGCAGAACAATTCAATTTCTGTGTAAGGAGGAAGTCTGTGATCAGAATCAGGCGGGGTGCTGGGTTTGGACAAGTGATGTGCCCCGTCAGCTTGAAAAAGTTGGTGTATGCTTCTTGTCTGGAGTTCTCTACTAATGACATCTCTTTTTTCTGCATCAGAACATGTTATCCTCCTGGACAAAGCTTAGAGATCAGGAACTATGTTAGCCATGGGGGAGAGTGGGTATCCTGGGAGCAGAAACACAAATGCCAGTGAGACCTGAAAGCCAGGGCTAGGTTTCTACTGCCTGCTGTGTTCCTGAGGACCTTGGTCTATGGTGTGAGCAGCCTGGGTTTTCCTTTGCCTCACTGGGGAGGCTACTTTGTTCCCCTTGCCTGGGAAAGTGCTATGAGTTCCCATATTTGAAAACCCAAGAGAAGAAGTCAAAGTGGTTTTAGTCCATGCAGCCAGCGACTAGTGTTGCCGACAGCACGATGTTTCCAATGAAGTAGGAGTTTGAGGGGATTGGGAAAGGCAGGGGGTGTGAGTTTATCAGCATTCGAGGCCCTCAGCCCGTGGGGCAAGCTGAACCCCCAGGGTGTGCTTCCTGTTCCAAAGGCACTTGGTTTCTACAGTTCTTTCTTTATGCATCAGATTGAGGACTGAAGGGAGGAGACCAGCGAGGCCAAACTCCTCCTATCACCTGCCTTCCCCCTTTATTGTACCTATTGTTGCATAAGCAATTCATGTCCAAAAAGGATAAGCAAAAAAAAAAAAAAAAAAAAAGTTAACCTGAAATCCTGCTATCCAGAGTTACTGTTAGCATTTTGGTGCATATTTTCCCCAGACTTTACTTTCAACCTTTCATTATAGCAGTATCCTCTTCACAGGTACTGGTACCAATGCTTCAGATAAGGCTCCTCCTTTCAATAGATTGTGTTTGCACATGGCTTAACTTCCCTTGGACCCTGCCTTGTCTGGTCCTAAGGGCAGTGTTTCCTGTTGCAGTCTCTGGAAATTGGGGTTGGGTACTGGGGCAGTCACGCAAGGGTGTGTGCATGTGTTTGTGTATGAGAAAGGGTGGGCACACACTTTGCAGTGTTTCTGGGCAACAGCAGGCACTCACTGCAGTTTCCTGTTCCTCAGGCCTGGGCTGTAGAGACAGGAAAGTACCAGGAAGGGGTAGATGACCCTGATCCAGCTAAATGGAAGGCCCAGCTCCGCTGTGCTCTCAACAAGAGCAGAGAATTCAACCTGATGTATGATGGCACTAAGGAGGTGCCCATGAACCCAGTGAAGATATATCAAGTGTGTGACATCCCCCAGCCCCAGGGCTCCATCATTAACCCAGGTGAGGCCCCAGGCGTCTGGGAGAAGGTGGGCAGTACACCATGTTCTGGGCTAGACTCTTATAAAGAGATAGTCAACTTGAAAGCAGCTTGGTTTACAAAGTTTAAGACTGGGAAAGCAAGAAAGTGTTTCCCTAGGAAGGACCCAGAGAACAAAAGACAGAAGCACAGCGGAATCTTCTTGCTCACTCAGTGAAATGGTTGTTAGCCTGATTGCTTAAAGCATGAGAAAGTAGAGGGAGTATAGAGTTCTGCTGTAAAAATAGCCTCTCTTGGGACTTGAGAGCCAGGTAGTTGTGAAGGAGGAGGAATTAAAACATAGAAGGTTTGAGTTCTAAACCTGGCTCTTATCACTTTTCTGTCTGTGGGACTTGAATCAAGTCATTTGACCTCTTGAGCCTCGGTTTCTTCAGCTCTAAAATGTGGGATCTCATCTTTCGTGCCTACTTCAAAGACTACTATGAGACTCAATTGACACGACATGTAAGAGCTATTAAGTGCTTTATAGATGTTGGGCGAGTGGTCATTTAATTTGAAGGATACTTTGACTAAGGGAATACCTCCTGATCCTCTCTTACCCATGCTTAGCAAGTACTGACTAAGAGCCAGATAATTTAGACTCGTACTCCAGTGAATCCAGTGAGGCCCTGCCATGAGGGAGGGGTCTGCCTGCAAGGATGAGAAATTGGTGTCCCTGAGTCCTTTTAAGGGATGCTAGTGTGTAGGAAGCTAATGTGTATGTAAAATGTAAGAGATTTCTAGGAGAAGGAGGGTCCGCAACTCCTATACAGGGGAGGAGAAGAGAGCTTGCATCAAGGCTCTGTCAGAAGAGTTGGAACTAGGGGTTAATACTCCCTTGATTCCCACTCTTTTTAGTTAGGGCATTGAAGGTGCTTACTGACCCCGAGGAGCCTCTGTGCTGGCAGTCCCTAGCTTGGGTGGCGGGTCAGCTGCAGGGATGGCAGTGCAACCTGAACTGCTCACCTGTGAGCTTGTGTCTCTTGGGTAGGATCCACAGGGTCTGCTCCCTGGGATGAGAAGGATAATGATGTGGATGAAGAAGATGAGAAAGATGAGCTGGATCAGTCGCAGCACCATGTTCCCATCCAGGACACCTTCCCCTTCCTGAACATTAATGGTGAGTGGCGTGGTGGGTGGTACAGAGGGACAAGGACGACGTAAGGGCTTTGACCTTGGAATTGCTCTCCTTGACCACCACTGCCCTGGGAGCGGGATCAGGCCCCACAGTCAGGCTGCTGGTCTGTTAGCAAACAGGACTCATCAGTGAGGGAACTGCCAGCCCAGTTATCCCAGCACAGTGGGGCGGGTTCTAGGCATAGAGAACATCTTCTGAATCTTATGTGTGATCACTCAGATAAAAAATCTAAATTCATCTCAGTCCCACATACAAATATATCAGTGGTTATAAACGTTGCCAATTTCCTTCAGGCCAAGTGCAGAAGTCATTTTTATGAACTGTAGGCAAACCCTTCCAGTATTTCCCTTGGTATAAATTCTGTTACTTCCTTAACAGGGATCACTCTGCTAGGCTGTGCTACAGGAAACTTGTGGTTTCTGCAGCTACTAACACTAGGCTAGATAAACCCTATCAGATTTATCTAGTTGTCTGTCTGCAAGATCCTTTCCTTTTATGGACTTTTGAATTCAGCTTCCCAGGAAGAATGAGTTGAGAGGTCGGGAGTCCCCCGTGTGACAGAGCAGGTGCTGCATCTCCCCCTGCTCTCCCCGAAGGTGCTCGAACACAAGTTGAATTGCTCTTCCGCAGAATTTTACTTTGCCTGTTCACTGAAATGCTCCTACTGTAATGATTTGCATCCAGCTGAGCAGCTTTTCACAGACTTTTTAGTACCTTCAAGCTGCTATGGGTCAAAATGAGATAACTTGTGCCACCTATAAAATTTAGCGTATTAGGATTTTGGAGTACTTTAGGTGCTGCCCCCACCTTTGAGAATCAGGAAATGATTCTTATTGTCTGTCTACTCGCCTTCCATCACTTACCCTGCCGTGTATATCTTTACAACTAAGTAATGGCTAATGAGAAATTTCATAGAGGTCTTCCAGGTCAATACTGCCACGTGCTACGTTTAAAATTTAAATGAGAAATTCAAAGAGTTGGATATCTGGATGCGTGTGATCCTTTCCCAAACCCTTGGCTGACTCATTCTGTTAGTCTCACCCCTTAAAAGAATGTAGACTATTTCTAGGATCCTCATTTCCTATTTTTGTTCGTATTTTATTAAAGCTAATGTTGTGTGTCTTTATATTTTTGGGCTGCCCTGGATCCTTTTTGGAAAGTTATGGAATAAATATTAAAAACTAAAAAATAAAATGGGAACATAGATTTAATCAGACTTGTACACAAAGGGTCAAAGAAACATTAACCTGTGTGATTTCAGAGCTGTCGGGGCAGAGGAAGAAGGATTGTTGAAGAATAGATGCCTAAGAGGTGAGGCTAGGAGCCTTTGGAGCAAGTCAACTTTGACATAAGCAGGGAAATAGGTTTTTCACTCTTTTTTAAAGCTTTACTTGGCTAATTAATTGGATAATTATGAATAAATAATACTTTCACATGATTTAAATTCGTAATGGTACAAAAGGGTATCTATCAGTTCCAAGGTTTTCCTTTCATTCTGTCCCTGAACCTTCCAGTTCTTTCCCTGGATGAGACAGCTCTTTCTAGGTTCTTGAGTATGCTTCCAGGCATGTAAAAATAATTTGTTTTCAATGGAATTTCCATACATTAACACTTAAACCTCATCAACTAATTCAGTTGAGTTCATTTTATGGAAGACAACCAGCTTCTGGTTAATTGCTGGGATCAAATTTTGCAATAGGGAATCTCTCTTGTCCTTTCTAATTTAACCCCCAAAGAAAACTCACTTGTCTGTCTGTCGATCTTCAGCAAACAAAGGTTTTTAGAACGATGAGTTTATGGGAGAAATAATATGATTAGAAAGCAGGAGAACCTTGTTTCTTCCTGTGTTAGTTATGGGAATCATCGATGGGGCTGGAGGTCACACTGGGTCACGGCTCAGTGTTTGACTCTTGTCTACTGGCCTTGTTAGTTCTTAGAGCCTCAGACCAGGCCATGTACATGTGTGGTGCCCCTGCTTGCTCAGCACATCCTTCTGTTCTAGGTTCTCCCATGGCGCCAGCCAGTGTGGGAAACTGCGGTGTGGGTAATTGCAGCCCTGAAGCAGTGTGGCCCAAAACAGAACCTCTGGAGATGGAAGTGCCCCAGGCACCTATACAGCCCTTCTTCAGCTCTCCAGAGCTGTGGATCAGCTCTCTCCCAAGTAAGCGAGCCCTGATATTTCTTACTGGGTCTTCTGCTCCTATTATAGTTCCTTTCCTATCCCACCTTCTGCCTCCGTTTCTTTGACATGTATAGAATTAAACTACCTGCCCTCTGTGTCTGCTTCCTGGCTGGCCGATGACTCACCAGGAAAGAAATACAGAAACATTGGCCCATACCTACTTGCCCATGGGATGTTCTTATTGGTCACAGCTCTAGGTTACTCACCTCTTAGGAGGGTGGGAGGCGCAGGTTTTATCAGTCCGGTCAGGGGATTTAGTGGCAAGGCCAGTTGTGGGATAGGGAGTTAATGGCCATGGATTTGTTTGAGGAGGCTCTTGGATTTTGAGGGGCTTTTGGACCCAGAGCAAAAAATCTCTTTCTGACTTTGACACAAATGTATCTCAATGAAGAATCAATGTCATTGCCCAGGTCTTCCTTTCACACTACATCTAGTGGGGGTGTGAATGCTAAAATTTTGTCCAAGAGGCTAAACTAAGTAGCTTTGATAAGGCCTATTGGGTTCAGTGGAGATTGCTGAGTGAAAATTAACTTTGCTGTGAACTGTGTCCTTTTATGGTATATTGTTAGAACAGATCCCCAACGTGTGCTCACGTGTGTAATTTTTAGAAAAATGGCTTGGTATTTCTTCTTGTTCCTCTGGTTTCTTTACACAATGAGCCAAAAACGAGACACAAACCAGATACCTTAGTTTTTATCTTCTTCCAGTGCCTGTTGATGTGAAGACTCAGTCAGTATGGGGTTAATTGTAGTTCTTAGGGTATGGTTATTGAATAAAGATAGTGTAGATGGACCTTGAGCTATATGCTTCCAGGCAGCCTTTTGAGTGAATATTTCAGGGATAGGTTGATGTCTCCCTTTATTGCAGGAAGGATAACTGTGGCAGTGCCCTTCCTGAATGCTAGTGAAAGGTGGCTTGATCTTAATGGACTTGCATGAGTCTTAGGGATAGACAGGCTGAGCAGTGAAGCAGGACTCACTGTCATCTCTAACCTTGCAGTGACTGACCTGGACATCAAGTTTCACTACCGTGGGAAGGAGTATGGGCAGACCATGACCGTGAGCAACCCCCAGGGCTGCCGGCTCTTCTATGGGGACCTGGGTCCCATGCCTGACCAGGAGGAGCTCTTTGGTCCCGTCAGCCTGGAGCAGGTCAAATTCCCGGGTCCAGAGCATATCACCAATGAAAAACAGAAGCTGTTCACCAGCAAGCTGCTGGACGTCATGGACAGGGGACTGATCCTGGAGGTCAGCGGTCACGCCATTTATGCCATCAGGCTGTGCCAGTGCAAGGTGTACTGGTCTGGGCCGTGTGCCCCATCGCTTGTTGCCCCCAACCTGATTGAGAGACAAAAGAAGGTCAAGCTGTTTTGTCTGGAAACATTCCTTAGTGGTGAGTATTTTTTCAGAAGGTCGATGGTGATGGGAATTGCTCCCTGGAAGTACATCTTCTACCATCCCTCCCTTTCCTGGCTTGGCAAAGATCTTAAACAAAATTTTTCTCCTTTTGCCGAAATGAAATACATCAGGAACAAAACAAAAAAATATTTCTTCTGGAGGTCAAGGGAGAAGAGAGCCTTGGTTCTGAAAAATGGAGGTGACCTAGGCAACACAGAAGGGAGTTTCACTCCAGGCTATTTTTAGGTTGGTTGTGGCTCCTTCAGTGGCAGAGGAGGGAGACAGCTTTGTCATTACCCCCCAGATGTTACCAGCTTATCTTTAACTTTGGAAGGTGACCCCATTTGTCATATTCAGCAGAACACTTACCCTTTTGGGAAATATATGAGTGGTGAATTCAAGCAGATAATTTTAGGGAGAGCACTGAGATGTAAATTTTACAATGTGGTGTGAATCCCAAGTTGAGATCAACAACGTCCATTAGGAGTCTCTGAAATTTGTGCTGTCCAATATATTTGCGCTGTCTGATGTGGTAGCCGCTAGCCACATATGGCTATTGAGCATGTCAGTGTGACTAATGTGACCAAGGAACTATTTAATTTTAATGTTTAATATCAGTAGCCACATGTGGTTAGTGGCTGTTGTATTGAACAGTGTAAAAGGTGGCATTTACTGAGAGGATGATATGGAATAACCCAGTATACCAAACTTGCTCTTCTCCCTTCTGCAGAGCTCATTGCCCACCAGAAAGGACAGATAGAGAAGCAGCCACCATTCGAGATCTACTTATGCTTTGGGGAAGAATGGCCAGATGGGAAACCCTTGGAAAGGAAACTCATCTTGGTTCAGGTGAGAAGATAAGGATGTGTCAACAACCCTTCCCCTTTTCGCCAAAGCTTTACTCCCTAAGTCTGGGTTGAACCCTGGTCGAGTATCCCTCAGCCTGTGTGGGTCTTAATCCCATCAGATGAGGAAGCCGACTCAGGCTGTATACAGTAGGACCACACTGGAAAAGGCAAGGTCCTTAAAGTGGGTGTGTCTGATTTAGTGGAGACCTTATCTTTCATTCTCTCACTGACATTAGAGTCTTGCTGAAACCTCACAGGATATAATCCTTTCCACCTTTTCTTAGCAAAACCTTTTGAGTTGCTTTTAAACATATAAGCTTATTCTAGGAGGTGGCAGCAAAGCCACATAGGCTTGGCCCCCAGAATCGCACAACGAAGCAGGCAACAGATGACATTTAGTCAAAGTCTTGCTAAGTAAGCATGTGATGTGATGCTACATCTAGGTTGTTTACCTTCATTTGAACCAAATTCTAGAGTGGGCCTTGGCAGGATGGTCCCGAAAGATGAAGGTGTATCCTATATTTAGACTTTTTATTTATTTATTTATTTTTCGAGACAGGGTCTCACTGTGTTGCCCTGGCTAGAGTGCAGTGGCATCATCATAGCTCACTGCACCCTCAAACTTCTGAGCTCAAGCGATCCTCCTGCCACAGCCTCCCAGAGTGCTAGCATTACAGGTGTGAGCCACCGCACACGGCCTCTGTATTTAGACATTAGAGTGAGGGGCTTCCGCGGCGCCTCATTGATTCTCCCTTCAATCTTGGGTCTGTCTTGCTCTTTAAAAATACCTTTTCCTCAGCAGCTACCTGTGTCCTCTGTGTCTTGAACAGGTCATTCCGGTGGTGGCTCGGATGATCTACGAGATGTTTTCTGGTGATTTCACACGATCCTTTGACAGTGGCAGTGTCCGCCTGCAGATCTCCACTCCAGACATAAAAGATAACATCGTTGCTCAGCTGAAGCAGCTGTACCGCATCCTTCAAACCCAGGAGAGCTGGCAGCCCATGCAGCCCACCCCTAGCATGCAGCTGCCCCCTGCACTGCCAGCCCAGTAATCAGGAACGCCATCTGCTTCCTTTTCCTTTTTACACTGTTGTACATATGGATATTTTTTATTATTCACATTTAACCAGCTTTTGAATCTCTTTTTTCTCTAACAATGTTAGAAGTCTATGATTCTCCAAATATGCCTAGATTTAAAGTTGATTTAATTTATGGAAAAATCACCCTTCAGACTTCCCTTTTCTTTTTTAAACTTCCCAATGGTAGTAGGATATAGTAGAAGGAGATTTGGCCTGGGAGTTCGGACACCAGGGTTCTAGCTGCAGCTTTGCTTCCAAAGTGACCTTGAACAAGTCTTTTTACCTCTGGGCTTCAGATTTATCACTTGTAAAGTGAAGAGATTGGAATGGTGCCTGAAATTGCATCCAGCTTTCAAACTCTGACTCGATGAGTTTATTCTACTCGTACAAGGCAAAACTGCCTGGAACAGAACGCTTCTGCATTGCTCTTGTACCACATTTTTTTTTCTTGCTTTCATTAAAGTTCCCTCAAGCGCTGATTTGTCCAGGATGGAGCTCTGTTTGACCTGTTCTGCTAGTATAGTAAGCTTGCTCCCTGATGGGGGAAGTGAGGAGAGGAGCTGGCTGGTTGCTTAGGAACCAAGCTTGATATCTAAATAGAAGTGGGTGCCAAAGTCTGAAAGTCACCCGGCCCGTGGAGTAAAAGCTCATAAATTGGGCTTCTAAAGGGAAGCTGTCAACACAGAAAACCTAGGGATTCTGTGGAAGAATGGGTTGGCAGGTATTTAACTTGTCCCCACTCAAATACGTGTGCGTGTGTGTGTGTTGGGGGATAGATGAGAGTATGTGGTAGCCTTCAGAGGAAGGAACTCTTTATTTTTCTTATTTTCTTCTCTGAGGAAGACCTGTGAGTGAGCTGGGCATCTAAGATATCTCCTGTGACTACAAAAGGGGCAGTTCGTCCTTGCTTAGAAACTTTTAGAGTGTTGTTGTCTGTTTGGATTTTTTGCAGTTGGGAAAAATGGGGTGCTGGGTGTGTTAAGGGGCAGGGTGAAGAAGGGCTGGGCAGTGCTCTTCTAGAGAAGGCTCACCTAGTGCAAACCTGCTTGTCTCCCTGGCTGGTAGAGGTATCTGGGTGTGAACAATGAAAGTAGAGTGGTATAGAACATCGTAGCTATATCTGTCACAAACTGGTTCTATCTAGTAACTTTTGCTCATTCTCTGTCCCTTTTGCCTCCTTTTTTTAAAAGATGAGATTATGCATAATTTAAACTCCAAGACCTAAATGCCAATTAAGCTTCTGATCTTTGGTTGCAGGCCCCAGTCCTCCTGAATACTGATACTTGTTTGTCAGGACATGGTATGGAAGCCCGTCTGATCTACCTTTAAACCAGCCCATCTCCTACTTTTCTCAATAACCGAAAAGTTGAACCAGCTTTAAAAAACCAAAAGTTCAACTCAATCAAAGGTGACAGTGGGACTAATTTGTTTATTTAAAATGCTTAAGCCTTGGTTTTAGGGTCTCTAAGAGACCTAGTGTAATTTGCCATTATTAAAAGCATGACCCAGTGAAATCAGAGTAAAGGTGAGGTGCCCAGTATCAAGGAAATGCTGGGTTTTTAGAGACCAGGAAGCATGCAAGGCATAGAAACTTTATATTTTAGGGGCCATCTTGTTGAAGTGAGGGATTTGGTCTTGATGTCTGGCTGCCCCATCCGTATGTGGAAGCTCAAGTTAATAATGACCCTCTGTAGGTAACTGGGAGGGCAACTGTTGAATCTGGGCAGGTCTCCTTCCCTTCTGTGAAACGCTAAAAGTCAGGCTAACTGGATGGGAGCCCAGATAACGTGAGCTGGGAAAGGGTGTTGAGAAAGTGCCAAGAAGTACCAAGCTTTTATTGAATAGTATGTGACTGTAATGAAAAGTTTACAAATGTGTCAGAGGAATGGATGAGTGGTTTTTGTGGTCTTAACTAGGTAGCCCAGTTTTTTCCATGTTTGGAATCCTTTTCAGAGTGCAGAGAGAGTGCATGCAGGGATCTCATCTGATCACCCTTAACTCTTTCTCTGGTCCTGATGGATAGATAACAGGTGTCCTTTCTTTTTTGAGGACACTGTCAGCTGTCTCCTTTGCTGGCCACCACCACTCACTTCCTTGGTGTCTTCTACTCCCTTGCCTTTACCTTGCTTAAACTGGGATGGGAGCTAGATTTTTTTTTTTTTTTTTTGAGACAGGGTCTTGCTCTGTCACCCAGGCTGGAGTGCAGTGGCACAATCATAGCTCCCCGCAATCTCAAATTCCTGGGTCCAAGCGATCCTCCTGCCTCAGCCTCCTGAGTAGCTAGAACTACAGGCATGTGCCACCATGCCTGGCTTATTTTCCTATTTTTTTTTTTTTCTTGTAAGGGATGGGGTCCCGTTATGTTGCTCAGGTTGGTCTAGAACTCCCGGCCTGAAGCAATTCTCCTGCCGTGGCCTCCCAAAGTGCTACGATTACAGGCATAAGCCACTGCACCTGGCCAGGAGTTAGATTTTGTTACCAGCTCTTTCTTTTCCTCACTGTGCACATCCTACCAAACTAGATTAGTTCAGAATTAAAAAGAACCCACTGGAAGTAAATTGGGAGGGCAAATGTTAGATCTGGGCTGGTCCCTTCCCCATATAATTAGGTCCCTGGTTATATGTTCCCATAGCAACCTATATTCCCTCTTTTAGAATAATCATTTCCCTTGTAATTGCTCAGCATCTGTGTCCAGCTTGACTACAAACTTGCTGAAGGCAGGGATTGTCTTAGACTTTGCTGCCAGTTCTTAGAACAGTGTCTGGTACACAGTGTGTTCTCAAATATTTGTTGCTAGAATAAATGAATGAACTAAGTCTTTCATTTTAGGAATTTATTATTAACCACCATGGGAAAATAAATAAATATGGGGAAAATTAGAAGACTGGTTTCTACTCTCTGCTTCTGACTCCCTCTGAGCTAAGAACCAGAGTTAGGCTGGTAGCTCTTACAAGCTGGTCCTCCTCCCATGCTGGCCCCATCTTTACTTCAGTTATCTCTTTGCACAGAAGATACCACTCAGGTAGAGCCAGGAGTGAAAACTAGAGTAGGTGTCTGCAGTTCCCTTCACCTCTATTCTGCTGTCCATGTATAAATAAATCTGGGCCATTTCCTCGATATTGAGGTTTTCTCAAGAAACTCTTCTTCTTTATGGTATGGGTCAAGTCACTGGTAGTTAAAAAAAATGTGTTAACTCTTAAGTAACACTTTCTTCCTGACCCGATTGAAAAGCCTCTGCCTCTTTGCTTCTCATTTCTCATTTGAAATCAGCAAACTGGACTCCTAGAACTTAAGCTCCAGGAAGGTTGGGGTTTTTGTCTATTTTGCACACTGCAATACCTCCATGGCCTAGACGCAGGCCTAACACGCAGTTGCTCACAGTGAATACTCACGCCTTCACACCCTGCCGAGAGATCTCTTCTTGTAGCTCAGCCTTTCTAATTCAGAATTTAGGGAGGTCAAGGTTAAACAAAATTTCAAAAAGCTTTGCAGCACCACTCACAGGTGAAGATATTCAGTAAAACATGTTGCTTGTCTTGAGATATGTTTCGTCTAGAAGAAAAAGCACATTTCTGCAGACAGATCAAAGGTGTTTATTAAGTGCTGTGTGCCCTGCTCTGGCCTCCCGGTCAAGTGGGACACCACATGTCACATCCCCCAGGCAGGGCATGCCGCGAAGCAAATAGAGGGCGGCAGCGGGCAACCGGTTTCGCCAGGTCCCGCCTTCTTCCGTCCACTTCCGCCCCTCCTCATTCTACACAGACGGGTGGGGCCGCGTTCTGTCTGGCCGGAAAAGGCGGGCTGCTGGTGGCCCATGGTTCCGGCACACAGCCGGTTGGCCTCGCCGGCGTTCCCAACGCAAGGCGCGTGATCAGGACGATGACGTCACGGAAGGGGGAGAAGAGGCGGGGTCCGAGTGGGTGCGCATGCGCAACAGGCCGTGTTTGCAGGGCGCGGGGTACTAGCCGCCTTCCCTCAGGCAGGCAGGAAGCCGGAAGGAGTTCCTGAGCCCGCGAACTTGCAGCGGAAGTGGAAGAAGAACGTACGTGGTACGTGAGCGAGACCTCTCCCTCATTTACCAAGTCACTCGTGTGCTTAGGTGTGGGTGTGTGGATTGGAGGGAGCACATTTTCCGAGGGTCTTTGGATGTCCGCCAGAAGGGGAAGGCAGGGCCAGCAGAAATTAAAATAGAACCCTCCTGCAGTTCTAGCGGATTTCATTTATTTATTTTTATATCTCAGGGTGAAATGGCTTTTAGTCCACATTCTGGGGTACGTTAGTTTAATCAGATTTCTGTTCTTAAAACTCTTCTTAGCAGGAAGAGGAGGGGAAGTTGGCAGAGGAAAGAATACATTTGGAACTTAGAGTTATGTCCCAGACGGGCAGTTTTGTGTGAAATGCTCTTTTGAATTTTGCCAAGACTAATCTGCCTCTGCCCCAAACTCCTGAAGGGTTGAATCAGAGAACGTAATTTGCAATAGGTAAAATTTAGAATAGAAGCCAGAGAAAATATAAATCTGGCCGTAAGTTCAGAAAAACACAAATTTCGAACTCAGAGAGACCAAGTCAACAAGAGAAATCAGATAGCATTGGCGACTCCATCTTGGGTGGACTGGATCAGCATTTCAGAGCAGAGGAAGGGACACAATAACCTTTGGAAAATGCTATAACACTTAATGGGAAGGCCGTTGGCAGGTCTCCTGGTCTGTCACTTGCTGGTGTTAATAATTCCCTGCTACTGCTTTGTTCCTAGCCTCCTACTCAAGTGTCTGGAGCTGAAAGATGCAACCCAGGGAAGGGAACTGTGGCTAGCTAAGGAAGCCATGCTTGATGTTCCTTCTAGATCTCATGTCAACACCAAACTCTCAGCTGCTGGTGGCAGCTGCTCAGCAGACCCTGGGCATGGGAAAGACACGCAATCCACCCCACGCCATCTGTCTTCATCTCGCGGGAGAGGTGCTAGCTGTGGCCCGGGGACTGAAGCCAGCTCTGCTCTATGATTGTAACTGTGCAGGGGCATCAGAGCTCCAGAGTTATCTGGAGGAGCTGCAGGGACTGGGTTTCCTGACCCTGGGACTTCACATCCTTGAGATTGGAGAAAACAGCCTTATTGTCAGTCCTGAGCATCTATGTCAGCACTTGGAGCAGGCGCTGCTTGGTACCATAGCTTTTGTAAATGTTTCCAGCTCCCAACCTCACCCTTCTATCTGCTCCCTGGACCAGCTTCAGGACTTGAAGACCCTTGTGGCTGAAATCATCACGCATTTGCAGGGGCTGAAGAGGGACCTATCGCTAGCAGTCTCACACAGCAGACTCCATTCCTCAGACTGGAATCTCTGTACTGTATTTGGGATCCTCCTTGGCTATCCTGTCCCATATACCTTTCACTCGAACCAAGGAGATGACAACTGCTTAGCCCTGACTCCACTACGAGTATTTACTGCCCGGATCTCATGGCTGCTAGGTCAACCCCCAGTCCTGCTCTACTCCTTTAGCGTCCCAGAAAGCTTGTTCCCAGCCCTGAGGGACATTCTAAACACCTGGGAGAAGAACCTCAGAATCCGATTTAGGACTCAGAATGACTTTCTGGACCTCAGCATCTCCTCTGAGATAGTCACACTGCCAGCTGTGGCCCTCTGACTTTAACTCTCCTCCCATGTAGAAGGTACTCAGTAAATGATCATCTCTAGGTTGGGGATGGCATATAGGAATCATCTCAATCGCCAGTTCCAAGCGTCTTGAGTGAAGAATGCTGTAATCAATTGACCACATATGCGAAGGGCATGGGAATAGGTGATGGTGGTGGCGGTGGTAGCATTGGCAGTACATGTTTGCCATTTCTATATTAGGAAGTCCTCTTAGTGGAGGTGTCTTCATTTTTCTCTGGATAGGAGGAAAGAGATGATGGGGAAAAAGCAGAATTTGTATGATAGCCTTGTAAATATACCTACCCTATGTGGGTAGTGTCGTCCAAGAAGTAGAATGGCTGTGGGCTTTTTTGCATGTATATATAGTCCAACTGAATTTGACTAAGGAGAGTAGACCAGTATGCTTAAGTGATGTGATACTTGTGATACGTCATTCAGAAATAAACCAAGAGTTCTCAGTCTGGTCAGGTGAAGTTTATTTACAGTTGGTTAACAAAATAACAAAAAGTCAGAAATCCCAATTTAGTTGGGGAAAAATCTAAGCTGTAAACTTCCCAGACCCAAGTTTTTCATTGAGTTGCTTGCATCTCATTGTCACCCAAAGCAGCTGTCAGAAGTTATTCATCAGGTTGTCTTTGTTGGCCAGGATCACTGCCAGTGCTATAGCAATCACCACCATCAGCATCGGGAGCCATCGGCCACATCGCCTCTGTGCAAAGGGCAGGGGAGGCAGAAGAAAGCAGCCATGAGTTGGGTGGAGAAGACAAAGGCAAAAATAATCTTCCTTCTTCCTACTCTAGCCCTGTGGAAAACCTTGGGTTGGTGGAGGAGAAATAACTATTTACTTCACTGTCTGTCCCACTTTCTGACCCCTCCCTTGGGATAAAATCACTTTACCAGTGTCCCTACCCCAGGGAACCATATTCAGCAGGAGCCAGATACTTAAATGCTGATATGAATAATCAAGGGTGGAAAATAACTCAGCAAAATCATATGCTTTTTTTTTGGAGACAGGGTCTTGTCTGTCACCCCAGCTAGAGTGCAGTAGCGTGCTCATAGCTCACTGTAACCTCAAACTCCAGGGCTGAAGCGATCCTCCTGGCTCAGCTTCCTGAATAGCTAGGACTACAGGTGTGCACCATTCACCTGGCTGACTTTTAAAATTTTTTGTAGAGACAGGGTCTTGCCGTGTTGCTCAGGCTGGTCTTGAACTCTGGGCCTCAAGCGATCCTCCTGCCTCAGCCTCCCAAAGTGCTAGGATTACGGATATGAGCCACCACCCCCAGCCTGCCTCAGTACTTTTGATCTCCTTCTTCTGTCCTTGCCACCATGCTCACCATAGGCTAAAAAACACCCTTTCATACTTTAGCTAATAGTAAGTCTTTCCCTTCCATGAAAGTTGGGGTCAGATGGCAGTGTTTCTTTCCATGGTTGCCATACTATCAGTATAGTATAAACCAAGTGGAGTGGGACAGGCTGGCCAGATGTTGGCATAGGCTGATAAAATTTTCTGTGTAAGACTTGGCTAAAGAAGGAATTGTGCCACTGTCATCAAGGGGTGTGTGGGAGGATAGACCCTCTTACTGTGGGAGGCGGTTGCTGGCTCTGATTCAGCTCTTCTCGACAGTGCTGCAGCTTACGCAGGCAGGAGAGATACTCGTCACTGAGGTTGTCTAACTCTGAATGCAGTTCTCTGCACTGGGGAGAATATAACCAAGGTCATCACCATTACTTCTGTCTAGGACAGAGTCCAGGTAGGTGAGACTACCCTGTGTAAGTTACTCCTTCCTTCGTTTGGAATTTTTACCATCCTCCCTTCCCCAGTGTTTCTTAGAGATTTGAGTTTGTCTTTCTACTGTCTCACCTAGTTTATCTGAATGCATGTAATTATTACATTTATACATATAAGTTCTTTTATGTGACATTGTACCTGCAAGTGCTTTGTAAATGGGGGACACCAAAAATTGAAGTTCTTAATAGCACAGAAGACGTAGAAGTGACCTTAGTCCAAGTCTCTTTTTTCAGGAGCTAGTTGCATATGAATACTTCCAGGGATATGTATGTTTGTGGGTATGTAGAGAGGAAAGAGTATGATTATTTAAAAGATGGTATATTAAACTTTAAGATACTCAATATGGGACGTTTGAGAAATTAATATGTTTATTAAAATGTGTTTGAGTTTAGGTTGACTTTCCAAAAGGTAACTAATAAAACCTTGAATAGGAGTTGGTATAAATAAGGAAGGGAAAAGATTTACAAGTCAGTCCAAAAAACAAAGACATTTTATATGGGTAAATGAATACCTGCGGGCATCCAATCACAATTTAAACTTTGAAATCCCTGCCGGCTGACTGTCCCCAGTTTCTCCTGCTACTCTGCAATTGAGCACCTCTACATCTGAGTTCACCTTCTCACCTCCTTTTCCTTGGCCTGGAGCTGCAAAGTCTTCTTTTGCAGCTGGTCTCTGAGATCCCAGTCTTTCTCCTTCCCTGTACCCTCAGGCTCCACTTCATGACTGAAGGGCTTGGGACTCCACACAGGCAAAGCCTGATCTAAAAAAGCAGCCAGATTCTCGGTGAGAGTGAGACCCACCCCCCTGAGGAAGGGCCTTGTCACAGAGTGAGAACCCCTAGGACTGGGGGGAGGGGAGGAAAAATGGGAGGGTCTGCCCTTTGCATGACTGAATGGAATGGAATTCTTTGACAAAGATCTCCCTCTGGGACCTGGCTTGGCCTGGACTGCCACCTGGAATTTCAGCTCTTTGAGGGCAAAGTTGGTACTTTTTTTTGCATCCCCCTACTCTTCTGCAATGCTAGATACTTTCAGTGAATACATACTAATTGAATTCTTTGGTCGTATGTCACATCCTTGCTAGTTTGTCAGGTAGGTTTGCTGGATGCTTTAATATATATATGACCCCTTTTCCCTTAATGTCCTCATTTCAAAGTCATGAAAATGGCAGTCATATTCTAAAATTTATCTTCTTGTGGCTAAAGGTGGTTTTTCAGCCACCTTTTAATCTTAGTCTTGGTGAAAAGAGCACTGGACTAGGAGTCAGAAGTTCTGAATTGTTATCTTAGCTCTGTTCTTAATTTATGTGACCATAGACCTTCATGTTCTTATCCATACTATGTGGGCATAATAATTCCGCCTTATTTATTATATTGATTGTGAAGAGAAAACAAAAAGTCATGTGTAGTGGATAGGAGAGGAGCTAGTGCCCCTTCGTATACATGATGAATTCTCAGGAAGCTTGTGCTACAGACTCCATGGCTAAGAGCGAGGTGACTCTTGCATGCTATGTGGTTTAGGAGTTGGGAGTTGGATATGAGTTGGAAAATCAAGTGTGTAAAAATTGACATGAAATCCTGAGTTCAAAATCAATTTATTGAAATGTTCAACACAGACAAATGCTTTCAGAGAGAATAGAAATTCTTTTTCACGATTTATATACCTCAGGATAGAAGGTTAACTAGTTGAAGTGTCCTTAGAGCCAATGATCAGTCCTTAAAAAGCTCCTCTACATCCCTGACTTAACAGACTCCCAGAACTGGATGGGACTCCACAAGGTCATACAGTCCATCCCCCTGCATACAGGCAGGCAGGGAAAGAGCAATATCTTAGAATTTGTGGTAGTAAATTTGCTGACCTTTCTTTGTTAAGAGTTTCTCCTGTTCTTGAAGCTGTATGGATTGATTCTGAAGCAGACCTGTTGGAAAACACAAGGAACTTGTCTATGCTAGCATAATTACTATAAAGAGTCTCTTTTCAGAACTCTGTTTAGAACCTTTAATTATTAAAAATGCTTCTTTCTGCTATGGGTTGAATTTTGTCCCCAAAATTTATACGTTGAAGTCCTAACCCCCAGTACCTCAGACTGTGACCTTATTTGGAGATAGGTTCTTTACGGAGGTAGTCAAGTTAAAATGAGGTCATTAAGGTGGGCCCTAGTCCAGTATGACTGGTGTCCTTATAAGAAGGGAAAATTTGGACACAGATACGTTCATGGCAAAGATGATGTGAAGAGACACTGAGAGAAGATGGCCATCTACAAAGCCAAGGAGAGAGGCCTGGAATAGATCCTTCCATAAAAGCCCTCAGGAGGAACCAACCCTGCTGACACCCTAATTTTGAACTTCAAGTCTCTATACTGTGAGACAATAAATTTCTTCAAGTCACCCAATGTGTGCTACTTTGCTATGAGTATACCATCCTTGTTTCTCCTCCTGTCATGTTTTTATCTTCAAGTCTCTGCTTAACTGTTACCTTAGAAGAAAGGCTTTCCCGGTGACTCTGTATAAAATAGCAACCATTTTCTCTTTAACCTGCTTTACTTTTCTCCGTAGCAGTCGTTATGACTTGATACACATTTATTTGCTTATGGAAACTCTGCTTTGGACTGTACAGCTTACTTAGAATGTAAGCTTCATGCGGGAAGGAGCTACGGGTTTTGTTGACTACTATACTGTATCAGTGTGTATATCTAGAGTGCCTGGTACTTAGTAGGGGCTCAGTGAATTTGTACTGAATGAGTGAAAGCATGGTTTTGAAGTGACTTCGTGCCCATCCAGCTCCTGCTGTGTGGGAGCTCCCGATGGGATCTGCCATGTTCTTCCTCCCTCTCCCCTGTGGTTGCTGTTTGCTTGAGGCATCTTTTGGGTGTCAGAGGTTAAGGTGGTGAACAAACAGTAGAGGTGTCAATTGAGTCATGTTCTTCAGCTTTTCAGAAATTGTCTGCTTTTCTTCTGAGAAGTAGTCCCTTGTCCTTTCTGGGCTCAATATGTAGTTCGAAGTGCATTGAGGCACGTGTAGTGTGAGCTTACTTTCTAAACCATTCCTAGTGACAAAGGTATATGTGACATATTCATGGACATAAGTTAGAGTACATAAAATAAGAACTGCCCTAGAATACCCAATACTTTTTAAAATCTGCAATTCTAGGGGAAATAAATGTACGTGGTTGTCATTGGCATGGAAAGAGAAAAGTAGAAAAGAAAAAAAGGAACAGAGGCTAATATATAACTTGTGAAGAGCTATGTAATGACCTCACTTCATAAGAAGAGAGTCTGGACATACACAGAGATAGAGGAGATGCCAATGACTGGGCCCTTTATCCCTCCTGTGGATGCCATTTTTGGACCAGAAGCCCCAGGAGCACTAAAAAACCACCTGTGCTACTTTGAGAATCTGTAAAGGGAACTTACTCTGCAACTGTTGTACTCTGGTCACCAGGGCGAGTTTCTCCTCCTCTGACCTCTTTAGTTGATCTGAAAATGAAGTAGCGTAAACCAAAATAGAAGAACCCAGGTTTAATGAACTCCTATGTAGGATGAAAATGAGTAACAGGTGTATTATCTGTGACCTCTAATGTGTCAAATGGAAGTTGTTCTATCTTCTACTTGTCCTATTTCTGAAGAGATTAGGCAGAAGCCAAGTACCTTGAATTTTGTTCATCAACAATGCTGAGTTGAATTAAGGATTGTATTTACGCATTACTTGGTCCTCTCAGCTGACACAGAGGCTGTGACTGCAAGACTCTCACTATGCCTTGTGTTTCCACTGACCTTTCCCTTTCAGATTAGGAATGTGGCCTTGATGGGGGTGACTGATGTGGGAGCAGCTATGATCTGGCCCAGAGGGATGGGCTGGAAAAGAGAGCTCAGACATCAAGATACTCTAGTGCAGTGAAATTAATTTTCAATCTTGGATGATTAAAACAGCCCTGCCTCTCCCTTAAGGTAAAATGAAATCATAAAGCCAGCCAAGCAAACAAATGAAAGGCTGAAGCCTTTCTCTCCACCCAACATACTTGACTCACTCAGCCATGGTTCCCATGCTCCCATGGCCTGAAAGGAGAAGGGTACCTTGTAGGTTCTGGGTATCTGAGCTGCACAGGTCTCTGTCCCCTTGCAGGCGTTCAATCTTGGCCTGTAGTTCCTGGTGCTCGTTCTCCAGAAATCGCAGGGCCTGGTTCATCTGTAAGTCTCTGCTGTCTGCTCCCTGGAAGGGGGAGGAGGCGGGGCCGACCCAGAAGGAGGTCAGTGCTGGGGTGGAGGTTGGGAGCAGGTCCCATGGAAGAAGAAAATTATAGAAAATAGTAGCATTTTAGATAGAGAAGGAATGTTAGGGAAATGGGAAAATAGGGAATTTTTTTGTATTCTTCCACTCATTCTGCTATGTTCCTCACGTTTATAACAGTGCGTTAGGCTTTCGATATTCATAAGGGACTCATGTCTTGACATGTTAGTGAATCACCAAATTACTTTGGAATTCCAATTCATCACTTTTCTAGATGTTTTCACTTTTTCTTCGTATTCTAGCACTATCAATTTTTTTTTTTTGGTAGGGCCATTTTTTTATGAAGAATTAAGGTTAAAAAAAATCCCAAAACCTTCATAAGAGCTGCTTTATAGATGATGAGAAGAAAACAACAAAGGTCAAGATGCGAATGGGATGCAGAGTGGCCAGCTAGGCTCACTCCTGTGATAAGGCTGTTATCACGTGAGCAATGCTGATCTGTGCTGCAGGAAAATTACAAAGGTTAGCTTTTGAAGTGGAGCCTCAAAATTCCAAACTGAGTAAAATTGATGCAAAATAATAGCTAATGTTTATTGAGTGCTCGTATGTGCTAGGCATTGTGTTAAGTGCTTTATATGGATTACCTTATAATTGTCACAATGATCCTATGATATAGGTGCTATTATCCTCATTTTAGAGATGAGGAAACTGAGGCTTAGAAGGTTAGTTAACTTTTCCAAGGTAGCATATTAAACATGATAGAACCCTTGAGAATGCCAAGGGTCTACTGTAATCATTTAAAAAGCACATTGGCAGGATGTGTTAGTTAATACTCTCCTATAAATAAATTAATGACCTTTGTTCTGTGGCAATGATACAGGCAATTCCGAATTGGATAAACTACTAGGATGGAATTTGGAGAGTGGGTTAGGGTATGACATTTGTAGGCTGATGAATATTCCAGCCTGGCCCTTTGCATTTGGATGGTGTCATTCCAGTGAATGCTCAGTTCATTTGCATGACCAGTGCAGACATCCTTGCTAAACTTGAAATTAGATTTCAGACCCAAAACAGTGAGTCTTGTACAAAGTGGACAGTGAGTGAGGAACTGAAAGCCAGATGCTCCCACCTGCCTTTGGGGCCCCCAGCCTGGGAGCAGCTTCTCTCAATCACCACCCCTCCTCCCCATAACGTGCCTCCTCTCCGCATCCTAGTGCCTGGTACCTGCAATTTGGACTGAAGCACGTGGAGCTGGCTCTCCAGCTCTCTGTGCTGGGTCCCCAGGATCCTCCAGTCCTCCTTCAGAGCCTCGTACTGGCTCCTCCACTCTTCACACTTCTGCTCCGCTAGGGCCAGGGACCGCTGAGGGACATCAGAGAGGAGGGAGTTCCAGGGAGCTGTGCAACTGGCTCCCCTGCTCCCCCGAGCAGCCCTGGGGTTCCCAGCCCTGCACCTTCGTGCTCTGCAGTTGCTGCTCGGCATTCATTTTCTCCTCCAGCACTTTCTGCAGAGACTCCTTGGCCTTCTGTTCATAGCTGTTTTTCTGGTCTTCCATCTCCAGTAGCACTTTTTTTATTCCCCAAGGGGAGTATTTCTGTAAATTTGATGCAATTCAGCAAATACACATTGAGCATCTGTGTGCCAAACACTGAGTCAAGATACAGAAACGAGAAGAAGTTGGTCCTTGCCCCCAGGGCAGAGATACCAGTACCCAGGTGGTGGGCCTTTTCTTCCAGTCTGGAGCTAGCAAGGCAGAGTCCCACAGGCAATGTGAGAGGTGGGGGGCGGGGTGGGGGAAAGGTAATAAGCAGTACCCCAGGCTTGCTGGGCATTGTACCCAAGGCCTTCCACAGGCTTCTTGAAATCTAGCATGTCCACACAGAACTCATCTTTCTAAACCTGCTCCTTTCTCCAGAGCTTCCTGTCTCAGTGGCCAGCATTCTCACCCCTCTGGGCTCCCAAGCCCTAAACCAGGGAGTCAACCTTAGTTTCTCTTTCACTTTCTCCCAGTTATCGGTTGGTCACTGAGCCTTGTCAGCATCCTCATACCTGTCTGCTCTCTATCCCTACTGCTACTTCCTTAGTTCAGGCTAATAAGATTACTATATGGATTGATGCAATAGTCTCCCTATCTTCAAGCCTTGCCTCCCTTCACATCCTACAGTTAGAATGTTCTTTCTAAAATGCAGATCTGATCGTGCCACTCCCTGTGTAAATCTTCTGATGGCTTCTCAGTGTCCTAAGGATCACATCCAAACTTCTTGGCATAGCTTCTGTTTACAATCCCACTTTCATCCCATGTTACTTCCACCTAAGCCGCACTGCTCGCAGATGTCCTAAGCACCGTGCTTTTTGGCCTCTGCCTTTCTCATATAGTTTCTTCTGCCTCGAGTTGGTTAACCTCTGCTCATAGCCCAAGTATCATCAGTTCAGATAAATCTTAACTAACTACTCCCACCCCCCCAAATCTTTATGGTTTAGGTAGCTTTTCTTAGTGTTCATAGTGTTCACGTAGTATCCCCCTGTATGCCTCGATCGTTCCACTCTATTGACTCATTTGTCTCCCCTATTGGATTGTAAACTCCTTCAGGGCAAGGAGCATTCTGCTGCTGCTTTTTAAAAAATCTTTGTAGTCTCCCCTACAATCCCCAGTGAACTCAGTGTTTTTAAATTAATACATTTGCATTTTAAAATTATTCCTGGTTTTGGGATTAAGAAAGAGGCACAAGAGCAACTTTACAAATTCACTGGAGATCTTGCTCTTCCCATGCCTTTCATCTTTATGCCCTGTGATTTTGGGGGAGGCAGGCAGCTGTTACTGTCAACTGTGGATAACCCACTGGGTAAGCAGTAGTCCAGATGATGAAAATCTAGGAATCAATATGAAATCATTTGCATTTATCTTTGGAATTGTCTGAAAATTTGGATTTAAATGTGAGTGGGTCTTGTGTTTTTGGAATTTTCATTAATAACCAGATCCAGGAGTTACTTGATTGAGGTCATTGTGGGGAATGCCCCGGTTACTAGACTTAACTACGCTGGTCATTGGTTAAGTCTTATCCCCCATTGAAAATGAATAGATTGACATTCTGGATTATATGTTGGTCTCTTAAGGCCTTGCCTGGCATTGTTTTGTTCATAAGAACCTGACAAAACAGGTCATACTGGAAAAATAAAAGTTGTGGACCAGGAAACCTAAAGACTGTATAAAATCTGTTCCCCTGCAAGACCCTAACTGTGTGGCCGGGACTGTCTTCTCTGTCTGATTCCAAATGGGAGAAGTCTGCGTGCTCCACTCCATTCTCTTATTTGACATTTCCCTACCTTTCAGAGAGCCACGCCTTCTCAAACGTGAAGCTGATTTCTTTCTCTCTCTTATAATCCAAGATTAGGCCAGTCAAAAGATTACCAATGCTGGATAACAATGTTACAGAAGAGCCAGGAGTCACAGTCTTTAACTTTCTTCTAGGGATCATTAGTAAACTAGAAAGAAGTTGCCCATGGGATGAAAATCATTTTGTAAGATTTCATTATAACATCTGACTCGTCAAAGACTGGAACCTCTGAAGGTCTGTCTGGGTGGTGTGACTCTTTACCAAGGGCCTTTCCCTATAGTTTCAGGTATTCTCAAGGTTCCCTGGAGCTGACAAAAGTGGTCAGTGCTGGGATTCCTTCCCAGGTTGCAAACAGAAGGATACTGGGGGAGACAGAGAGAGAGGAGGAGGATGGAGATAGCCTTATGGGGAATAAGGGGCTAAAGTGAAAATGGCCAAGCCAGAACCAGGTAAGTAGGAATGGGTGTGTTAATCTCTCTCTGGTGGTATTTCTAGAAAGGAGGACTGAGGTTCAAGCATTTTCCTCATTTAATTCTGGATTCACGAACTGGAAGGGTCCTCCAGAATGCTTACCTGGGTACAGGCGTACAGCTGGTTTTCTAAGGATCTCAGTTTGCCTTTCAATTTGTCTTCATTAAGCTGTCCCTGGAGGAAATGGGATGATTTAATGAGTTCGGGTCAAAAGATAGTCACAAAGAGTTTTATTCTGTATTCCCATCCCACTGACCAGCACAATGAACTCCTTCAGGAGGTAGACAGGAGCAAAGATGGCAAAGGATATTGGGTAGAAGAGGATCTTCTCTTTCTCTGGACTAGGACAAGAAGGAATCAGACTGGCCCCCAAAGTCTTTTTACCTTGAAGTTCTCTATCAAATGGCTCCGGGTATTACAGCAGGGGGACACTGGAAGGAAAGCTTCTAAGCTGTCCTTTTTCTCATTGCCTCCCTCCCCTGTCTAGGCACTACTGCACTCCTCCCCTCCTCTCAGTCTTGTGCCTGGACTCTAAAGTACAGGCCAGTAAGGCAAAAGGGGTCTCCCCTCCCAGGGGGAATATGTATTCCTTTCCTTACTCTCTGTGAGGGGCTGAACTGTGCCCCTTAAAAATTTCTTTGTTGAAGTCCTAACCTCGAGTGCTTCAGAATGTGACCGTATTTGGAGATGGGTTCTTTAAAGAGATAATTAAGTTAAAATGAGGTCATCAGGGTGTGCCCCAATCCAATATGATAGGAGTCCTTATAAAAAGAGGTGATCAAGGCACTGGGTTATATCCAGGGAAGACCACATGAAGACACAGAGAGAAAAGGGCCATCTACAAGCCAAGGAGAGAGACCACAGGAGACACCAACCCTGATCAACCTTGACCCCAGACTTTTAGCCTCTGGAACCGTGCGAAAGTAAATTTCTGTTGTTGAAGTCCCCTAGTCTGTGGTACTTTGTTATGGCAGCTCTAGCAGATTAATATAATCCCCTTCCTGCCACACATGTGCGCACACACACACTAGACTCAAGATGAGATATTCTTTAAGAAAGCAGTAAATGGAAGCAGAAATATAAAAGCAGGGTGGGGATGGCAGGGGATGCTAGGGGGCTTCCCAGAAAGTCACATTCTATTTACGCGTAAGCCAGGTCTGACTAACGGCATTTTGGACATTCCAAGAAGGATGCTAATGTCAAGGCCGGGAGTGGAAAAAGGCCAGTGTGAAGGGCCAGCCTCTGGTTTCTCGATTTTTCAGTATTTCAGCTGAGTAGCTAACAACTTCCTTGCTGCTTTGTTCTTCCCTCCGCTTGCAGACTTGTCCCTTTTTCCCAGGTAGGGGTTTCGTTCTTCCAGCCTTGAGTTTTGTTTAAGGAGTATGTACATATGCAGTGGGGCAGGGGTGCCACCGATGAGAGGAAGTTTTCCAGAGAAAGGGCCATGAGTCTCTCGCAGTAACTGGTTTTCATGTTCTTTCTCTGGCTTTTTCCAACCAGGCCCTGTGGGACACTTGTGTGGGGTCTAGAAATTCCACTTCTCTTCAGGCCTGAGATGCGGCGGCCTCTCTCAGGCAGCTTGGACGTTTCCAACGCTCATCACGTTTCCGGTCTATAACGGTCTGGTGGCAGAGGAGGGGACTCTGTTTTGAGGTCCGTCTCCCTCAGCGAGTTTCAGGGTGCCCGGGAGGCAGGAAGTGGTATCTCACAGCTCCTGTTTTGATCTTGTTTGGCTAACTCTTCTAACTGTGGGAGCCAGGGGGCACCCCCACCCTTTCTGCTTCCTGTGTTACTCAACTGGGCCTTGAAAAAGCAAAAAGCTTTGCCAAAAATAATTTTTAAAAGTGCCTCCTGCTATTAATGTTTTTCCCAATGTCCCATGGGAGAGAGAGCTGAGAGTCAGGGATTTGGCATCTACAATAACCACAGGGCTTTGGGACAGATAAAAGATGCGGACAAAGACTTCCACTGTTTGGGCTCCGAAGTGACGGGTAAAATAGTTGCTTTCCCCGGAGTGGCCTGTTCATTGTCAATCCACAGGTCCTGAAACCACTGGCTCCATACCCACCTCCCCTGGTTCAGATTTCACTCCATGTGTTTCCTTTGCCCAAACTCTCACTACACAGAATGCAATCAAACCCACTGTGTTTAGGGTTTATCTTGCCCGGGTTTGGGAAGAAAACAGGCCCAAGGCATATTCTTACATTTTCCCACCCTTTTTGGGTATCTCCTCTCTATTTCGTAGTACGCCTTTAATCCAATATTTTGCCTCTTCCAACTGTTTTTGTATTTTAGCCTAAGCCCAGATCACTTTTCATTCATGTTGCAATAGAAGACAATTCATGATAGCCCTTCAGTGGGGATGAAGGGCCACCCAAGTGTGGGGCTCGAGCAAAATCTCTTTTCCACAGCTCTGCTTTCCTGGACTCACCAACGCAGGCAGGCAAGTCGCAGCCAACTTGTTGCAAATGGGGCACATAGTTTCCTGGCCTGAGCCCCAGGTCTCCTCACACCAGAGCCCAGTGCATTACAGTGTGTGGGAAGAAGGACTTTTATAGGCCTATTGCTGACCTTCTAGGCAGTTATACCCTGGGGGGCAGGGCTCAGAGGGCACAGTTACCCCCCGTGGAAAAGGGAGCAAGGCAGAGGCCATACACACCTGGTGCCGGTCTGAAGGCTTCAGCTCCTGCTTTTGCTTGGTTTTCCCCTGCCTCTGATGTGTTCTCCAAAAACGCCACCACCTCACTGCAGAAGCACCGGCCCACAGCTCCTCTCTGCTCTAGGACAGGTTGCTTAGGGCTTGCAGCCAATCCCCCGCTGCGCTGTCATCTCAAGATCTCAACTCCACGCTGCAGATCTTAAAACACAAGTGTGCCAATGTTGAGCGCTCGCTTTCTCTACTGGCTGAGCTGCTTCTGCTGTGAAGGTTGGACCCTGCTCGTGAGTCTCAGTAGTGCTTCAGGGCTACTCCTATCATATCCAGAAGGCCCGGAGTCAGCATGGAGGTGGACCCTTGAGGTACTAATTGTTTGGCGTGAGCTTCTCAGCACGTGAAGTTGGAGATTCAATCCATCGAGGTCAAATGGAAAAAATAAAGATCTGAACCAGTTCTGGCCACACTCTTCCAACTGTTTTTCCCAAATACCACAGACTGGGGTGTCTTTGCATCGAAGTTGAAGCGTTCATGGGAGGTATAGAGAGTTGTCTTGTTTTCGAGGAAGCAAGAACTCTCAACCGAAAAGTTTGAGACTTTTTGTTTTATAAACCGGAAGCTGGGGGGTTGGTGGGGAGGAGGAAGAAGAGAAGGGTGAGGATTGGGAGGGGCGAGAAGAAGGGAAGGAGAAAACCACAGCCAGAGGAACTTCTGCTTTTGGGCTGGAGTATGGGGTGAAACTCCCCAGAAATGTCTTTTAATATATCCCCCACCCACGCCGTTCCCACCAAGCTTGCTGTAATTCCAGCTCTGATTGTGTGTAACCTGGGATATTACAAGACTCTCCATGCCTGACACTGCCACTTGAACCCAGGGTCCTCATTGTTACAAGTTATAGAACCTTGTAAGACACAGATCTGATCATTCACTTTCCATTCAATTCCATAGGCAGCGACTGAGCTCCTTCTAAGGATGGGCCAGACATTGTTAAGTGTAGGACTTTAAACCCCAAAAAGGCATAGTTCCATTGCCACTGTGTTCATTGCCTATAGCAGTGTTGCTCAAACTGTGTAGTGTGCATTCTCATGGAGCTCTGGTAAATATGTGGTTTTCCTTTAAGAAGGAGTCCATTCATTATTCAAGTTTGAAATACACTGTTCAACAGAAAAAGTTTGAATCTCATACTTCTAGAGACCTGTCTGAGGCCCTTTCTTTGGTACTGCTATGACATGACATGAGGCTTCTCTGAGGCCCTTTCTTTGGTACTACTATGACATTTGCCACACTCAGCTACACCTTTGTCACACTTCAGCCTGTAATCATTCTGATTCCTTTACCTTAAACACCCTATTCCCTTCTCCTCTATTTTTCCCTTTACGATTCCTACTTCTGTACTTCTGGTGAACTCCTACTCATCCTTCAAGACCCAGCTAAAATGGACTCTTTCCTTTAGAGCCTTCCCTATTCCCTCTCAAGCAAAATAATTCTCTTTTCTCTGTATCGCTTTGTATACACTGCTGCTATAGCCTTATTACATTGTTTAGGAGTTATTGTTACATGTCTCTGTCTTCATGGATGGAGTGTGAACTCCTCAAGAGCAAGGACTCTACTTCTTTTTGTCCCTGTAGGACAGGGCCCACCACAGAGTGGGAACCTATCAAATGCCTGTTGAGCAAATGAATGAGATGATCTCAATTTGGTGCAGCACCGGAAACCACCTGGCATGCACAGGTGTCTACCCTAGGCTCCTACCCTGCTGATGAAAATGACTTCCTTAACAATCAGGAGCCCTGAACATACATTCCAAAATCCAGGTACAGTGTCTGATGTGAAGAGGGAGGGCTGAGCTTAGAAAGTCTTTTGTGCACCACTGGAAACTTCTCAGTTTTCTTCCCCAGCCACCCACGATATTTTTCTGTTTAGCACAAGCCATGTTCCAGTAGGGCGAGATGCCGCAGAGGCCTGTGAGGTTGTGTGGTCTATCTCGTTGCACCTAGTGCTTTATGCTTCGGTGGCGTCAAACTGCTTGTAGTTCCTTGAACGTACTAATCTAGGGGTTTCCACATGGGGATTCTGAGGAACCCTGGGAATCCCCAAGACCCTTTCAAGGGATCTGCAAGGTCCTTTTTTTCCAACTACGTACCTACGTGAGACTCAGTTTTCTTTGTATACTTCAACCAAAAGAATGTATTGCAGCAAATTGAATGCAGAAGCAAATATGAGAATCAGGCTGACTTTTGTACAGCCAGACACTAAAAAGATTTGCAAAAGTGTAAAGCTGATGTTTCTCTCACTGTTTTTTTTTTTTGTTTCTGAAAATAGGGTTATTTTTCATAAGAATATGTAATTCAGGTTAGCATGTAATGGTTGACTATTGTTATTTTTTTTATTTTTAATTTTTTTTAGACAGTCTCACTCTGTTGCCCAGGCTGGAGTGCAGTGGCACAGTCATAGCTCACTGCAAGTTTGAACTCCAGGGCTCAAGCGATCTTCTCGCCTCCACCTCCCAAGTAGCTAGGACTACAAGGGCATGCCTCCACTCCTAACTTTTTAAGTTTTTTGTAGAGATGATGTTTTGCTGTATTACCCAGGCTGGTCTCCCAACTCCTGGCCTCAAGTGATCCTCCTACCTTGGCCTCCCAAAGTGCTGGGATTACAGGTGTGAGCCACCATGCTCAGACTATTGTTATTTTATAATTAATAAGTATTTCTAAATTTCTGTTTTAATTTCTAATATGGTAAGTATGAAGATTTCTTAGGGATTTTCAGTGATTAAAATAGTATAAAGGAGTCCTGAAATAAAAAATTTAGAGAACCATTGCATTAGACTACGTCATGCTTTTAGAACAGATCTTTGCCTGTACTGTGTCTCCCACCTAGAATACTATTCCAGCTCCCACATTTGCCTGGCAAATGCTTATATAACTATAAATATTCCTCTGGCTCTCCTCTTCTCTGTAGTCATTCATTCCTTCTTATATTTTACTATATCCTGAAAAGATTTATTTTCCATATCTTTGCATTTTTTAGGCATCTGTCTCCCTTACAAAATCATGAGCTCTCTAAAAGCAGGAACCCTGCCTAAATAGTCTCATTATTTTCAGTGCTAGGCCAGTGCTTGGTACAGGAACATAGTCTATGAATATTTGTAGAATGAATGGATTAAAATCAAAGGCCTAACCAGTTCTGCCACTAACTAGCTGTGTGACTTTGGGCAAGTTACTTGACCTCTCTGAGACTGTTTCCTCATAGGCAAAATGAAAGGATCAGAGTAGATCATCTCTAAGGTGCCTTCCCACTCTGAAATTCATGTTTGGCCTGAGTAGTGGGTGTGTGCTGGCATGGATGAATATTGGTGTGAATCCCATATAAAAATAGTTGAAATTTACCATATTCAGTAATATTACATATTACATATTACCGAATATCCTGTTACATATCCTATTACATATTAGGATCTTCCTTGTTTCCTTCCAACAAATTAAAAAATGGGAATTCTTGCCACTTTTGGTTCTGGGTCTTCCCTAGATGTGTAGCAGCATGACCTTCAGTTGATGACCTATGTACTTATTGTGACCTGTTTGACCTCTAGGTCTGAGCACCATACCCCTACCTCTTGCCTCTTCCCAGCTCACTCTTCAGTAGTGAGAAAACCCCTCCTCCGGTGTGGAAAGAAAAATGAGGTGGGAACTTCTAGAAGCCCATGAGCTTTATTCGAACAAAGATTTCATTTTCTTACCTTCCAAGTGCTGTCAGAGGCCTGAATCAGGGTGGACAGTAGGTCTTGGAGAACCACCATTTTCTGTTTTAGGACCAGCTCCCTCTGTAGGGCCTCCTGGGAGGCAAAATGCAAGAAGGTAAGATTAACCTGGAGGAGGAGGGGGCAGGTGGATCGAGGAACCGAGGGGAGAGGTCACATGCCACTTACTTTGAGGTACTCAGAAAGCTGGATGATTTCCTAGAGAGAAAGAAAAAAGATTTTCAGAAAGACTCTAGGTCCCCTGAACCCCTGGGACATAGAACCAGAACCTGGGTTGGCTTGTGTAGAGCAGACCCCTTCTGCCTTGACTCTGACAGGGTCCCTCCAGGCCCCGTGTCTATGCTCAGTACTCCCTTGCCATCCAGGAAGAAGGTGCCCCTCCATTCCAGCCTGCGTTTACTGTGGAATTCCAGAATGTCCGAGCTTAGATACCATCTAATTCAACCCTTCTTTCCAAGTGAGGATTTTCTTACCTTATCCAGAACTGCAACTCCATAACTGGGGAGAAAAGAAATAAAAAAAAAAAATGATAATGGACCAAAGAATCAAGCAAGTCAGGAGGCAGTGGGTTGATTCCTCCTGGGATCTCTTCTGAAGAGCCAGTAAGGTAGGGAAGGGTTTCCCCTTTCTTAGTTAAGGTGGACGTGGGGATTCACTGTGCCCTCTCTCCACCTACTGGGTGGAGGTTTTCAATCAGAAGCTTAGAAGAGAGGAATGGATGGGATGTGAGGGGTTTAGGGTCAGGAACATGAAAGCAACTCACTTGGTTTGCTGACTGGCATCATTCTTAATTGTTGGCTGTGCTTCCTCTGCCTTCGTCTGAGTACCTGACAGGTGGAGGACAAGGTGATGCAGAAGCCATGGGGAGGAAGTGAGGGAAGCAGGGAGGGACGTTGAGTGAGGAAGGCTCTGCTCTTACTACGGTGGTGTCTGGGTGGCTTCTTGATGGGACAGTCCTGTGGTGGAAGGCCCCCGGACTGTGAGGAGAGGTGGTCAGCAGGATCCCTCTGGACGCCTGAGGGAGGAGGATGCTGGGCTGGAACGACCTCAGAGCTGGTCCCTGCCACCTGGAAGGCAAGTGGGGGATGCTGGAAACCATTGCTTAGAACCTCTTAGAAGATGCTCCTAATGATTGCGGAAAAATGAACCAGTGATCATGTTTGTTGTGGACTGAATGTGTCCCCCTAAAATTTATATATTAAAATCCTAACTCCCAATGGGATGGGATCAGGAGGTGGAGCCTTTGAGAAGTAATTAATTAGGTCAGATGGCAGAGCCCTCATGAATGGGATTGGCGCCTTTATAAGAAGAGAGCTTGCTTCCTCTCTCTGCTCTCTGCCGCGTAAGCATGCACTGAGACGAAGGCCATCTGCACACCAGGAAGAGTGTCCTCATCAGACACCAGATCTGCCGGAGACTTGATCTCTGACTTCCAGCCTCTGGAGTTGTGAGAAATAAATTTCTGTTGTCTAAGCCGTCCAGTCTATGGTAATTTTACATAGCAGGCCAAACAGACTAAGACAATGTTTTGGGTTCAGGAAAGCAAAGTAACCCATCCAAACCTTGAGCCCTCAAAGCCACAAGGCTGCTCCTGCTCCTGCCATCCTTTTCCTGGCTGGCAGGAAGGGTTCTCCTCAGGCCAGGCAAGTGGGGAACTGCACTTATCTCCAGTTTTTCTCTCTAGAATCTCTGATCTGCCTTGTTTGGTCTCAGCCACTTACACAGCTGACATGGTGGTATGGAAAGGGAACTGGTCCGAGTGGGGGGTGAGGGGATCTGGGTTCAGATCCCACCTTTTCTAGGTCTCAGTCTCCTGTTTGGAATAGGTGATTGCTGAGGTCCCTTTTACATTCTAGGGATGGCTTCCTTCTTCTTAGTAAGAGCTGGAAAATCACTGAAGTTTTGTGTGAAGGTAAAGTGGGGAGTTGTCATGCAAGTAGCATTCATTGGGTGTCGGGCAGGAGGGAGCGGGGAGCAGGGGATTCACACCTAAAGGGTGCGGTACACGCTGTCTGGGGGTGGGCACATTTGTAGCCGTGATCGAATGGTGCAAAGGCAATATATGTAATCTCAACATTTGCACCCCTGTAATATTTTGAAATAAAAAAAAAGTCCAGATATTCATTCCAAAAAAAAAAAAAAAGGATTTGTCAGGAGGGGTGTAGTAGTATTGATCACAATTTAATCTGCTCTTGTTATATTTTGTTCTTACAAACTCAAAAATTCTATGTTGGTAAGATAACACTGAAAGGCTAAGAAATACCTGTGATATCCAATCATGTGAACTGACTCAGTCTCAATAAAACCTTAAATAACTGATAGGCAGGAGTGGAGTTCTTTAGTTAGTTGTATATTCTGTTCCTTTTCTCCTGAACCCCACCGCCCCCAACCAAAAAAAAAAAAAGCATACAGAAACCTTTTTGTCTTAGAAGGGACAGAGTTGGTTTTCTTTTGCAGTTGGGCTTTGGGATCATTTCTCTGAATAGCACTTCCTATTCAGCATAACAGATCCACTAGTGAGGAAGCCTGATGGAGCACCCACTCTGGGTATAGCACAGTGCCAGGCATTTCCAGGAAATACAACAGACCAACCCTGCTCCCAATGTGCTCCCAATGTGGGTAGGAAGACATAGATGGTTTTCTGCTTGAGGTCATCTCAGTATCCCTGATTTTGCCAACACTGTTCCTTCCCAGGCCAGACTAATGGGCCCTGTAAGAGTTATACAATCTTAGAGGACTTATAATCTCACAAGGTCCTCTGAGAGCAGAGGTATCCCGGAGAAGCTAGAGAAGGCTTCCTAGATGAGACGAGGCTGTAGCTGAGTGTATTTAGTAGAATTGGAGCGGTGCAAGAGAAAGAGAAAAGATGAGTGAGTGCAATGGCCTGGCAGAAGAACAGGGGACAGACATACATGTGTGTGTGTTGGGAAAGGAACATCAGGAGGATTGGCCTGTGTACCTGGCATGTAATAAGCATTCAGTAAATGTCTGATGACCGATGGGTGAGTGGATGCTGTAAGATAGCTGCAGAAAATTTGTATAGATTGCCCAAATTTGAACTGATACTAGGTATTAACTTTGGAATTGTTTTAAAATTATTTTTTCTCTTCTAAAAGGCAAGTGCAAAACAAAAAAAAGAGCTAAACAAAAAAGCAAAAGCACAACAACAAATATCTCTAAATAAGTGGCTAAAGGAGACTCTACTATTTGACTGAAGAGAAAGGTACTTAATTTAAATCACTTTTTAGTGAACTTGAGCCCAACCACCCTCCTTGGAACTGCCTTTTCCCCTGCACAGAGCAGTGTGTTCCTCGACATGACCCACCTGCTGCCTGGGGGAAGAGACCCTGCTGGCATAGGACAAGCGCTCCTTGAGGGCAGTCTCCTGGCCCGGCCTCCTGGAGGGCCCTTGCTCCCTGGCCTGGGGTTGCCGTGCCTTGTCCTTCTCCACCTCCAGGTTCCTCCTCCTGAGGAACTGCTGCAGTCGAGCTCTCTGGACCTGCTCTCTCTGCTGGATCCTCAGTGCCTTCCCCACCTGGCGGCAAGTGGTCACGTTGGGGCGGTAGCGGCGGCTTTCACGGGTCTCCTGCCGGCGCTCACACTTGGCCTCGTAGCTCTCGGCCCACCAGGCCAAGCCAGGGGAGGGCCTGGGATCTGGGCTGATCATGATGACCTCCCAAACACCTGTTGTGCTTGGCTTCCAGTTCCTGGAATAGCTGCCTGGATCTGCCAAATGCCAAGAGGGAGGGGAAGAGGAGGGGTCAGAAGATGGGCAGAAAATGACTATCTCCCAGGGGGCGGAAATAGCGTGGAGTTCCTTCCATCCATGTGGGTTGGAAAGTGCGACATGATGGTGTCAATCTGGCAGTCAGGACTGCAGGGCTCAGTCTCCTAATGAACTAATATAATCTAACAGAAGCGAATTCTTGCTTTTCTCTAGTGCGTACATCTCCCTCTGTAAAATGGAAGGATCTCTCTGGCTGCCACTTCTTCCTTGACTGAACATCTCACCATGCCTCTAAGTCAGGGGAACATGAGAAAAATGACAGAAATCATAATGAGCTTATAGCCTCTCCGGTGGCAGGTGTGTGTTCATTTTTCAAACTTCTAGAGAAAAAGTTAAATTGAGCCCCTCTCCTCTCTTATCCCCGAATCTAAAAGGAAAGTCAGCATCTTTTACTGCTGTCTTGGCCCAAGTTGTTACTAAAATAGCTGAGTGACACTTCTTAAGACCTGGAGGGATAACCAGACTCCCCTGGGGATGTGATCAGTCCTGTGCCCAGCACCCACTGCCCTCTTCTTGGCCCTTAGCCACTGGTTGTGAGCCTGGACATGGCATGGTTTAGGAGGGAAACCCCACCTTAATTCCTCCATCATGATGTTCTGACATTGGTCCATTGGCCCCTCACTCCAAGTCCAGAACTGGGCTCTGCCTCCCAGGTGCAGATCAAGTCCAGTCAGTATTGGCCAAACACCTGCCACCTGCCCAGTGCTGGCCAAAACCCATTTCAGAGCATCTGGCTCAATAACTCTTGGAGCTGAGGGTTCCATCATTTAGGATAAGGGCTAAGTCTGGTGCCAAGTCTGCTTTCCTTAGCCCAGAGACAGATCCTACCATCTAAACCAGAAAGCACATGAATTATACCTCCATAAGGCCACTGCAAACAGAAAAGAGACAAAACAAACAAAAATAGTAAACAACAGTTTCCACAGGACATCCCTCTGCATGGCCTTGTCCTGTGTTCACATAGCACCCAAACCCTAATCCCTCCTTCCTTCTCTATGCCTTTCTCTCTTTTCTCTTTCCTACTTTTCCCCACCTACCTTCTGTGAATTTGCTTATTTTCTTAGAGCCCCTTGGTAAGTCTGCTGAGTTGGGGCTGGACTTGGATGAGCTGGATCCTGAGCATTGGAAATTCTGTGCCCTGCCTCCTCTGATCACTGGAGTCAGACCAGGGACTGTTGAAGGAAGAGGGACTCCCCTTGCAGCTGCTGCTGCTTCTCTCCCTCCCACGACCCACCACCCTGGGAGCCTGAGTTCCTGGGGAGGTCAGAGAAGGGTACTGCAGCTTCACCAACCAGCAGGCACTTGCCAGCTCTAGCCCCTAAGGGTTTATTTATAGGCCAAACAGACTCAACAGGTAGCAGCCTCTCTGCCCCTTTACTGGGACTTGGCTGCCCATCCTGGCTGAGTCCAGAATTCTCTGCAGGATTCTTGTTTTCTCTCTGATCCTGCCACTCATTCCCTGGGGTCCTGAGTGAGGCAGTCTCCCTCCCTGAGGGGGGACTTATGTGGTCAAGCCCTGGACACTCCCAAATGCCTGACTCTTGAGGTCTGGAGAGACATAGTCTAGTCTTGGGCAGTGCTGACTCCAAACAGAATTGTGAGTTGTTAATGTTTGTTCTCTGCATACCATTTATGAATGGCTCTCTCCTTTCTTTAGGCTTTTCTCCTCACTCCTACTCCTTGGGTAGGGGTGGTCCCTTGACTTCCCACCTGGCACTTTCTTTGTTTAAAAACTTAGAAAAGGATCCAAGAGACCCATTCATATTAGATTACAAAAGACTAAATGAAGGAGACTCAGGATTATGTGCACATAAACTCCAAGTCCGGAACCTACACTTGTGGCATCCTAAGCCATAGCCCCTGGCCATTCTGCCGTAGATAGCAGGAGGAGAGCCCTGGCTTTGGAGTCATACTGTGTGGATTCATACCCTGGCTCTGTCACCTACCACCTGTGTGTGTTTTTGGACAAGCTATTAGACATCTCTAAGACCCAGAGTCCTCATTTATCCAATGGGGCTAGAACCTGCCTTGTAGGTTATGAGGATTACGTGACAAAATGCATGTCACACACCTGGCATAGAACACACAATAAACGTTAGCTTTTTATAATAAAAATATTATTATTATCATCCTTGTCATGCTGATGTTGGATGTCGAAGACCCATCACTGTAAGACAAAGGCCCCAAGCGAAGCCAGTACTTGCAGGACCAAGAACACCTTATCTCATCTTGTAATTCCTCCAACCATCTCGCTCTTTGAGGGCATATATTGTTTGCCAGACTGAGGGGAGTCTGGCCCCAGGTTAGAGTCATATTTACTGCTCTCGTTCATCCGACCTCTGGGTTTGGACTACAAGGAGAAAGGACTTCTCTGTGGTCTGGACACAATCACCATTCCCATTAGGCGAGGCAGAAAGGCAAAGACCTTTGGTGGGGCCTGCCTGCATCGCACCATTAAAGTGTGGGGTGCAAGCTCCCCTCCCTGCTTGGCTCCAGGTTACCTGCTGGCTCTGTAGGGGAGGCAAATGCCCCCGGTCGCTGAGAATCCTCCTCCCTCCCTGCTGTGAAGAGGAAAGTATATGGGGAGAAGACAGGCCCTGAGATGAGGTCTCTCTGGCTCTCCCCCTAGGCCATCCACCTTAGTCCATCGAGACACACGGCTGCACTGCTCTCTGTTCCTCAGGCAGACGTCGGGACTTCTTACCTAAGAGGGGAGCTGCAGTAGAAATGGCTCCTTAGAGCTGGGAGTGTTCCCACACCCCCAGGCTACCGCATCTGCTAGGATTTGGTGTGGCACAGCGGAGAGGAACTGTACCCAGGTCGCTGGGATGTCACGACCATACTGACTTGCTTAAAAACAAGAAGCTGTGTGGGGTGGCTGACCGACAGGGATAGGCCATAGAGGAAAAGGGAACTGGTTTCTGTAGGTTCAGAGAAAGATCACTGGGCCACTGCCCAGGCCTTCTGGCATCTCTGGGGTTCCCCCGGCATGGCAGGGCTCAGTTGGAGCTTGGAGGAAGAGGTGCTGGGGAGGCTGTCATCACAGCTGCAGAGAGAGCCCAGGGCACTACCCTGCACCTGACTGTGGCTTGTCACTGTCTTTCCAAGTTTCTGCTCCTACTTCCTGTCCACGTGTGGCTTCCTGCATGGGGCTGGCCTTCCTGGTCCAGAGCTCTCAGTGTGAGCTGAGGAGAGAGGGGCCTGCACCTAAGCTGCCAGAAAGGCAGCTTTGTGTGATGGGGATCCCTGCTTTGAAGGGAACTGTAAAAGGTCATTTAATTCATGCCCCTGTCACTGGGTAGCCTGAACCCTAAGTCATTTGACTCATCCCCTCATCTAATTTAATCCACGGGATGGCACAGAGGAGCGGTGGAAGCTGCACCCTGGTGTCACGGCTAGCACCCCAGGAAACCAGCACGGGACGCTTTCTTGGTTATCCGGACCCCCGGCACTCTGAAACTACACCTCCCGCTCCTGTGCCCCCCTCTTCACCCAGGGAAACTTGGATGGTAGAGTGTCTTCTGCCCCACCCCAAGGTTGGAGGTCCCAAACCTGGACACAAAAGCATCCTATTTCTCAGTTACCTCCGGGTCCCAGGCTCCAGCCCAAGCAGCTCAGGAAAGTATTGCAGCTCCTGGGCAGGTCTTGGCTCTGGTCTCAGGTGGAGCAAGACAGCAGCCGGGTAACGCGTAAGCTCTCAATCCATGCTCTGGGCCCCATTAGCATTTCCCTTCTTGGTACTGTCTTTCTTTTTGCACACAAACCTTGCTGAAACAGGAAACAGAAAAAACCACAGTGCTCGCAAACCCCGGTTCCTCTCTCTTGCTCTCTGGCACGATTCGAGTGGGCCCCTGAACCCTGAGGCCTCCAGGGCTGGGCTGAGGAGCTCCTCCCATCAGTGGGCACCCCAGACACCTTTTCTCTTGCTACTGGACTCATCTGAGCACTCGGACAGTTTCAAGTCAAGATTCCTTTCCAGGATTAGACAAGGATGGGCCTCAGGGTCAGATTTAAACCTTTGCAGTTTCTATGGGGACGGGGGCGGTGGAAAATGCCTTTTGGATGTTAAGACCTAGATGAGATGTCCTCAGTGTAGGTTCTCCTTTGTGTCAGGCAGCTCTCTGTGTATGGATTCTCCCTTTCCTTTAGTCACCTCTTCCCAATCCTGGGGTTGTCAAAGGCTTTTGCTTTTCTGCAGTCCCCGGTGTCTTTTTCAGAATTCCAGAATGAGGCCCGCTCTGGATTTGCTGCTTTCCAAAGCCATTTGGGAGAGGGTGAAAAGTGGGTGGCTGGAGGACGAAGGGAGGAATAGCAGGCAGAGTCTTATTAAAAAAAAAAATCTCCCCAGTCAATTGGACTAGGAAATTTGGGGAAAAACCAAAGGGAACTGATCTGCATGCATTGAATCTATTACAGATGATTTAGTCAGGAAATTCCCAAGAAATTCAGGATAAAATAGTGGAAAGGAAACCGGACTGGGACAAGTTAGCTGAGCAGCTTTGTATCTTTGTGCAGTTCACCTTGTCTGAGCAACCCACTCAGTCTGGTGGCTGGAAGATTTACGTGACTCCTGTGGATTCTAAGCACTGACACGTGTGAGGCCTGGAATGAGACTTTTAAATAGCTGTGATAAGATAACATCTATCAACATGTGGGGGATTTGTAATAATCTTCTCTGATGCTGCTACTTCCTCTGTTCTCGGAGGAGGAAGAGGACACCCCTCAGGATGAGAGATGATGGCTCAAGGCCCTGCGTCTGGAGCGCGACACGTGGAGATGGGAATGAGTAGAGGGCAGAGGGCTTGGGGAGCCCAAATGGCAGAATAAGAGAATTTTGTTGGCGTAGAGAGTGAGAAGATTCCAGGAGTTTAGGGTCATAGAGCATAGGAGAGGAAAGGAGATTGTAAGAGGAGTTTCTATGCACAAACTCTTTGGACTCCATTAAAAATCAGAAAGAAATGTGTACAAAGGTCAAAATCCTATTTAGGACTATGTGCTCACTGGGATACTCCACCCATGTTAACTGGGGTTCAGAGAGGTTAGTGATGTGCTTGTGAGATCACACAGCAAGTGCTGGACCCAGGTTTGATTGACATGAGAGCCTGAGCTCTTAACACTATGTTCTGAGAACAAAACAATTAATGATGTTGTCATACCTACCTATATATGTCAAGATAAAGAGTAAGACACACACACACACACACACACACACGCACTGAACTCACAGAAGAGAATATACTTTATTTTCAAATGTCCATGAAACATTAAAAAATTGACCATATTGATAAAAAGGCAAACCTCAGCACATTTTTTGAAAAGTTGATCTATTACAGCAGGATTTTCTGACCATAGTACAATAAAATTGAAATAAATAACAGAAGTGGGAAGAAATAAACACTTCAGCTTCTTGGAAAAAAATTCTCCCAGTTTACTCTTGAAATATAGAGAGAATCAAATTTGCAATTAAGAATGCATTGAGGCCGGACACAGTGGCTCACGCCTGTAATCTTAGTGCTCTGGGAGGCTGAGGTAGGAGGATTGCTTAAGGCCAGGAGCTCGAGACCAGCCTGAGCAAAAGCAAGACCCCGTCTCTGCTAAAAATAGAAAAATTAGCCAGGCATGGTGGTGCTTGCCTGTAGTCCTGGCTACTCAGGAGGCTGGGGCAGGAAGATAGCTTCAGCCCAGGAGTTCGAGGTTGCAGTGAGCTATACGACACCATTGCACTCTAGCTGGGGCAACAGAGTGAGACCCTGTCTCAAAAAAATGAAACCCAAAACAAGCATGCATTGAAAACAATGTTAATGGGTATGGCCAAGGAATGACTCAAGGAAAGTTCATAACCTTAAACATTTTCATTACTTAAATAAGGAAGATTAAAAATAAGTGATCTCCAACTGCTTGTCTGGGCTATAAAAACAAAATATGGAAAGGATATTCTAAAAATAAAGTAAAATAAAAAAATTACCTGTTCATTTATTTTCAAACAAATTTCTAAAAAATCATCAGAGAAACCAAGGAGAATTAAAAAAAGATAGGAGTAAACAATATAATAAATTAGAATCCTGAGTAGAATTAATAAATAAATTCAGAAACTTGTTCTTGCGTGTGTACATATGGGGAGGGGTGGTTAGAAATATCAACCGAAAACAAAATCAATAAAATAGACTATGAGCTACCCAAAGCAATTAAAAAAAGAGAAAGGCTATCTGTAAAAATTTGAGAATGACACACAGAAAGTAACCACAATACAGTGGAAATTAAAATAATTTTAGAGTCATTTGTGTAACTATGCTAATTCAAAATCAGACTCAAGTAGAGATATATAGTCTAATCATTAGCCAGCCCCCACCTGAGGGCCCTTCCGCTAGTAGGGCTTCATAAAGGCAGGGTTTAAATCAGGCTGCTCTTAGCTGGGCACCTGGCATTTACTGGCCAGCATTCTGTGCTTCTCCCCCCATTTCTAAGTTCACTGGGAACTTGGCTCCCTTTGTTGATGGTCTTATCCTGGAACCTCTGAACAGTGTCCTTGACAGATGCTGGGCCCTGCGTAGGCCCCCATGAAGGGATGAATATAGGGTAAGCTGTACTTCTCTTTATAGCCCGGTTGCTTCACTTTCCATAAGACCACACAAGCGTATATGGTATTATCAGATTTTATTGCAGAGTTGTTGTAACGAAAGGCAGTTTTGGTTTTGAAAGGAAAAATTTTAAGCCATATGCTAATAAGACTTCTCCCACACTCCAAGAGACAGCACTAAGTTAAGCACTTTATGGGGGTCCCCTCATGGATGCTGCTAGTTCTAATCTTGCGCCCCTTTCCATTCTACTGGGTGACTCCCTACTTGTCTTTTGGGGAATAGCAACTGTATTACCCATAAGAGTTGTTCTGGCCTTAGAATCCTCCCCTACACTCCCAACAATGTTTTCTCAGCAGTGTATTCCTCAAGTCCAAGTTATTCATTCTAGAATAATGCCACACTCTAATAGGATAGTCCATGGTGGCTTTGGTATCCCATGTTTGGCAGAACAGCTCAGGGTGGGCATAATTAAGTCTGTTCCCATTTAAATTCTCCCCATCAAGTGACTTGCAGACACTCATCCTTAGTCTTCCAAGTGTCTAGGTGGTAAGTGTTTAATCAAATGTCCACGCAAACATCCCAAAGACACATACTCATTCTCAGAGGTGATACAGCCTAAACTCAGGAGGAAGATAAATATTTTCTTAGCTCCTACATTTGCAAGGGTGCCTCGCTGCAGTGGAGTTACGACTTCATATTCATGGCAGGGCATTCTCTTCATCTCTGTGGTTTCTTTGTATCATCATTGTTGGTAGAGGGCCTTTTAACATCATAAAATCTCAAAGTTATGCTGTAAGAGACATTCAACATTAGCGAGAGATTTACCTGTTGTATAGATGCTAAGAATCTGAAAGGCTTAATGATAAAGCACAAATAACTGTGGGTCCATTCTTGTGGTCCAGCATTGAGCAAGGGACAAGTTGCTTTTTGTCCTAGGCTCACGAGAGATGGTCTCACTGTTTGACCTTGAAGGGCCCTGACAGGATGCAGCCTCAGGCCTGGAGGGAGTGGGGAGAGAGGCAGGAGTGTGTGCATGTTAGAGAACAGACAGGTAGAAAAGGAAAGAGTGAGGCAGACCTGAGAAAGGAGGGCCTCCCAGGGACCTATCTGTTTGGACCAAAAGGGCAAACTACCAGGTCATCTTCAGTGAGCTTTAGCTCCTCTCCTTTATCCTTCGTTTCAGGTTCTGTCCCTTGGGGCCTGCTGGAATATCAAATAAGACTAGTCCTGAGTCAAATCTCATAATGATTTGTCCCCTCCCTATGCAATGCCTCTTTCTAAACTTGAAAAATTACTGCTTTTTAGGGCTCAGTGGAAGCACCACCCTCCTCTCCCCAGTGTATGTATGAGTTGTCCAATAAGTAGCACTCTGTGAACTCCTAGTTTGCGATTAAAAAACCACATTGTTTATTTAAAAGATAAACTTACGTACATTACTGAGTCACCAACAATCATCATTCAACAAACAGTAAAAAATATGAAGCTACTGTTGATTAAAATATGCTTCCACTTACTTTCCTTCATGTCCGTGTTGTTTTTCCTGGTAGCCCAGGCAGTCAGAACCACACAAGGCCTTATGCTAAGAATTCTCAGAGCCTCCACCATGGTAACTGTCCTCACCAACACCCCAATATGGGAGAAGTTGGCTCTCTAATAAAATCAGGATATTTAGTAGTGTGATCCTCTCTCTGAAGCTGACAGTTTTCCTTGCTGGTTAAATTGTCATCTCTTGGCACAGTCTTGGCTAAGCTGTCCTAATTATTTCACAAATGGTCTCACATTCCAAACTGCTGAAATACCCGCCAGAGACTTTTCTATACAGTTTATGCATTTCTACACATACCTTTCCAATCCATTTTATACTCAGTATGATTTATCATCCACAATAAAGAATATTTAAATCAATGCGTTAAATTGAACCCAAACTGACCTCACCAGAAGTGCTGATGTATTAGGTTGCTGTCAGCCCCTCCACAGAGAGCACTCTAGGGGCTCACTTTGAAAACTAACCGTGAAGGCAGATGGATAGAGAAATGGTTTGGAAAGCATTCAGATTTTCTTTTGTTTTCTTTTTTCAGATTTATAAACAGTTTAATATAATATCACTGAAAGATTTTTTAAAATAAGAAAATAAACATCTTAATCCTACCACCCAAATGTAAGCTAGTTTCCTGTTTTTCACATTACCTTCTATTTCTTGTCTGTATGCAAATCTTTTTTTTTTTTTCACATATTTTAAGTGTAGTGAACATAGATTTTATTTTTTGAGACAGAGTCTCACTCTGTTGCCCGGGCTAGAGTGCCGTGGTGTCAGCCTAGCTGACAGCAACCTCAAACTCCCGGGCTCAAGCAGTCCTCCTGCCTCAGCCTCCCAAATAGCTGGAACTATAGGCATGTGCCACCATGCCTGGCTAATTTTTTCTGTATGTTTTTAGTTTTCCAGCTAATTTCTTTCTATTTTTAGTAGAGATGAAGTCTCGCTTTTGCTCAGGCTGGTCTCGAACTCCTGAGCTCAAACGATCCGCCTGCCTCGGCCTCCCAGAGTGCTAGGATTACAGGCGTGAGCCACCACGCCCGGCTGAACATAGATTTTTGTAATACATAGTTATGTGAATTATGTTTTTTTCAGTTGTTACTATATTATAAATATTTTTCATGGTTTTACAGTTTTTTCATATTTTTTACCTTTTAGTGTTGTCATAGTTTTTCATAATGTTGGTGTACTATAATCTGTTTAATAATTTCCTTAGTATTAAACGGTAACCGTATGACCTAGCATTGCTCAGGATAATTATTAACCACTGGCAAATACGACGTAAATACAATTTAATGCACATCCTAAAAATGAAATGTGTTATAATAATTTTCTGTAATTGCAATAGTTAATTAAGAGCTGCGATAATTTTCAACTTTGTAACAAGATTACTTTGTCCGTCATATGTGTCGCTGCCTCCCCAAGGCTGTTGCGCAGCCTGAAGCTGCCCCGAAGGGCAGCAGATTGGCAGGAACAACTGGGAAGTCAGACTGTCTGGGTTTGAAGCTTGGCTTTACCCCTTACTGCCTGTTTGAGCTTACAAATTATTTAACCTCTTTGCATCTCAGTTTTCTCCTCCGTAAAGTGGCTGTAACGGATAATACCTACTGTATGGGATTATTTTAGGATTACATGATATAACACTTGTAAAGCACTCATAAATGTTAGCTGTCAGTATTGTTATAACAACACCTGCAATTTGGAGCATCTGTCTGGTGCCGACTTAATGGTTGTGATGAAATGGACTCTTACTTGGGATCTGCAGTTGTATGCAAATAAAGGATATCAGTGCATTTTGTCTGATATAATTTTGTAAGTTTTTAAACTCACTCAACTCAACTGATCAAATTCTTTTAAGAATGTGCACCACACTACTCCACATGGAAGAAAATCAGTTGAAGTGGCTCATCGTGTTCCCCACCATCAGTGTCTTGTAGGCCACTTAATTTCTATTTTAAGTCGGACCAAAACAAATGTGTTCTGGGATAATAATAGGAATCATAATAGCACCTACCTCTTAGGGTCATTTTGAGGCTTTAAATGAGTTAATATTCATACAATAGAATAGTTCCTGAACATAGTAAGTACTATGGAAGTGTTTGCTAATAAAATAAAGTAAAAATAAAATCATTCCCACGTGCTGAAACTCTTTTTAGTTTGCGTGATATGATTGATAATTTTATTCCTTCAGAGATTATAGGGAGGAATTTAATTTTATATATGTGTATATATATATGGAGATTTTTGTCATTTCTAATTTTTAGCTTTTACAGATAATGCTGCAAATGAGCATCTTCGTGCATGCATTTATTTCTTTTTCTTCTTTTAAAATATTCCTTTTAGGATGAAATCGCTGGAGTGGGTTTGCTGGAGCGGTTCAGTGAAGAAGTAGTTTAGCTCTGACAAGGAAGTTCTGCGGGAGATGGGTGGGAGGAGTTCAGCTGGGTTTTAGGGCATGGTGGAGGCGGCAAGGTCAAGAGAGCTGCGGAGAGGTGGGGGGCTCTCTCAACAGCTGGAGGGCTCATTGTTGCTGGGTGTTAGCAGGGGGCAAAAACAGGGTGATGCGGGGCAAAGGGAAATGGCTGGAATCCAGTGAGGTGACTTTAGATCCATCTGCACCGCTCTCTTGAAATGCAAAGTTGTTTTGTCACCATAGGTGTCTGTTTCCTCTAAAACAGACAGTATTTCCCAGTATTAGGGTCTATGAGTTTTTTATGAAATACCTTACATATGCCCAAAATTGTTTTCAATACTAGAGATGCAACAATGAGTAGAATACAGTCAGTATCTTCCCGTAGCTACATACACATTAGACAACTTTAAGGTAAATTTAAAGTGTGATACACTCGCGCGATGGACAAATACAGAAAATTATAGAGGCGTGGGGTATAGACGGGAGATCACCCATGAGACTAGGGAGAGGGGCCCTGGTGGACAGGAAGAAAGTTTTCCTGGAGGAGGTAACGGTTGGGCTGAGCCTTATAGAGTGAGCAGGAGGTACCCAGGCAGTGGGCACAGTGGAGAGCGCTCTGGGCAGAGGCGATGGCATGGACTGCCCAACGGTGGGGACGGCAGAGTGCCTTCAGACCACCAGCAGTTCGGTGTCCCTGGAGGAATCTAAAGCAGGGCAGGTGGCCTGAGATGTGGCTGGAGAGGTAGCCGGAGTCCTTGTACATCACTTTAAAGAGTTTGAGTTGTCTATGGACCATTTTACCCAAGAATGGCTCTGGATATATGCCACCTTCCACTCGCAGCCAAGAATCTGTCCTGATTTCTCCATATGTTGAGAAACATTTCTTTCCCCGTGAGGCTCAGAGCACCTCGTTTTTGAGGGTGAACACTAGCTGTCGCTATTGAACAGGACTAGCTCCCTGCAGCTCACCGCCAATGGTATCCTCGGCTGCTAAGGCGGGCGGAGTTACCCGAAGCCTGAGTCCAGCCCTGCCTCCTCTGGGTCTGTTCACAGGACCTGAGCGGCGACTCACCTGTAGGCGTGCTGCTGGGGAGGTGGCTGGCAGCGGTGGCGCAGAACCGGGCCACCGCGTGAAGTGCGGTACCCACCACGTTCAGCCACTGGATGGCGCTGCCACCACTGACGGATCAAAGGGAGGAAGTCTTTAATTAGGACAGTGATGCTCTTTAGTGGTGGGGCAGGGTAGCTTTTGCCTGCACTCTGCTACCTGGAGTGCAGGGTGACACAGGACTGCTCAAGGACAGTGTTTGAGGGAGCCCCCAAAGCACACCACGCCATTGTCCCTACTCAGCCAATGCTGGGTAGAGAGACACCTGAGTGCTCTGCCATTCTTTGTGTCTGTTAGGCCTTAGGTTAGGGGTCTTTTTGGCCTCGCCTCAGTTTCCACCCTCTGATTCCGGGCTATGCAACATACCAATGTGCGATCCCATGTGGCTTATGTTTCCTGCCCTCCTTCCCAGAAACCCCATCTTCAAAGCCTCCCCACCTCAACTGATACTCATCTGGTATTTCTCTATTTTTTTTTAAAGCTTTTATGTTTGTTCAAAACAACTTGCATTTTATTTTATTTTATTTTTTTAAATTTGCTTTTGTCTTTAAGTCAATTGCAGAACTTTTCTGTTTAAAGAATCCATTTTGTGATATACAGTCATACCCTGTGTAATGATGGTGGTCCCATATAGATTATAATACCATGTTTTTACTGTTCTTTTTCTATGTTTAGATATGTTTAGATACACAAATACTTACCATTATGTTACAACTGCCTGCAGTATTTAGGACAGTAACGTGCTGTTAAGATTTGTAGCCTAGGAGCAATAGGCTATACCATACAGCCTAGGTGTGCAGTAGGCTATACCATCTAGGTTTGTGAAAGAACTTCATACACTCTAGTCTATGATGTTCTCACAACTTCAAAGTCGCCTAATGGATCCCGACTGTTAAGCAACATATGACTGAACATATACATAGTGAAATGATTGCTACAGCCAAGCAAATTAGCATATCCATCATCTCACATAATTACCTTTCTTGTGTGGTAAAAGTACCTACAATCTACTCTCTTATCAAATTTCCAGTATACAAGGCAATACTATTAACCATAGTCTTCATGCTGTTTAAGGAGTTAAAGATATGCCATTCTAGTATATTGATTATTTAAGTTAAAGGAACTTTACAGCAAGTGCAAGATCACTCTGACCTTCAAGCTGTTTCTTCAAAGCAAAAGATGAAATTCCCATGTGAAAGATGTCCTCCTTATACTAGAAAAGAAACGACATTCTTATCAAGGATGGGAAGTTGAGGCCAAGAGAAATCTGTACAAATAACTTTTGTTAAATTAACTCTTCCTAGTTGTTTTTCTATTCAATTAAACATCGTAGCCTTAGCCCCTTGTCTTATTACATTTTCACAGTTTACTATTCTTTGTCAAATTCTGTATACAAGTAACTGACTCTAACTGCTTCTTTGGGTCTTTATTTCCTTATGAGGCCTCCTGCGCCACATAAAATTTGTATTAAATAAATTTGAGTGTTTTCTCTTATTAATCTGTCTTACGTCGATTTAATTCTTGGGCCCAGCTGGGACCCTTAGAGGATAGAGGTGGAGTTTTGCCACCTCTGTACTGTGTTATATCTCTAAGCTTATTTATCCTACATTACCGAAACTTCGTGTCCTTTGACCTCTATCTCCCCATTCCCCGCTTCAACCACCTTTCTACTTTCTGTTTCTATGTATTCGAGTCTGTTCTTTTTTAAAGATTCTACATATGAGTGAGATCATGCCATATCTTTCTTTCTGTGTGTGTCTTATTTTACTTAGTATAATGTCCCTGAGGCTGAATAATATTCCTGTATGTGCATACATATAAAACAATTTTATTCACCCACCAATGTACACTTTGGTTGTTCCTATATCTTGGCTCTCATGAATAATGCTGTGATGAACATGGGGGTGCAGATATTTTTAAGAGGCTGAGATTTCATTTCCTTTGGGTATATACTCGGCAGAGGGACTGCTGAGTCACATATGGTGGTTCTATTTTTAATTTCTTTAGAAACCTCCATATTTATTGTTTTTCATAGTCACTGAACCAGTCTACATTCCCACCAACAGTGTACAAAGGTTTCCTTTTCGCCACACCCTTGCCAACACGTGTTATCTCTTGTTTTTTTGGTAATAGCTGTTCTAGCCTATGTGAGGGGATATCTCATTGTAGTTTTGATTTGCATTTTCCTGATGATTAGTGATGTTGGGCACCTTTTCACATACCTATTGGCCATTTTTATCTTCTTTGGGAAATGTCTATTGAGGTTCTTTGCCCATTTTTTGATCTGATTATTTGTTTTTTTGCTGTTGAGTGGTGTGTGTTCCTTATATATTTTGGGTATTAACCCCTTATCTGATATATGGTTTGCAAATATTTTCTCCTGATCCATTGGCTGACATTTCATTTTGTGGATTGTTTCCTCATGTTGTATACCTCAAACATATACAAGAAAAGGAAAACTATCAAGCCATGCCAAAAGGCAAGAAAACCACAGTCAGAAGAGATGAATAAACGACCAGAACCAAATTCCAATATGACACAGATATTGGAATTATCAGCCAGGGAATTTAACAATAACTACTATGTTAAAGAATCTAAAGGAAAAAATAGACCATATACAAGACCAGATGGTAATGTCAACATAGAGATGGAAACTCAAAGAGGGAATCAAAAGGAAATGCTAGATAACAAACACACAGCAACGAACAAATGCCTTCGATGGGATCATCAGTAGATCCAACAGTGCTGAGGAAAGAATTGGTGAAATTGAAGATTAATCAACAGAAATTACCCAAAATAAAACACAAAGGGGGTGGGAAACAATAGCAGAACATCCAAGCACTGTGGTAAAATATCAAGCAATTTATCATACACATAATTGGAATGCCAAGAGGAGATGAAAGAGAGAACAGGGCAGAGGATATATTTGAGAAAATAATGCCCCAAAAGTAAAAAAACATCAGTGGTTGCCAAGGATTAGGGTAGAGGGAAGGATGAATAGGTTGAGTACAGATGATTTTTAGAACTGTATGATGGTACAATTGCGGATATGTGTCAATGTACATCTGTCCAAACCCATAGAATGTATGGCACCAAGAATGAACCGTAATGTAAATTATGGACTTTGGGTGATAACAATGTGTTAGTGTAACTTCGTCAGTTGTGACAAATGTACCACTCTGGAGAAGGATGTTGATAGTTGGGGAGATTATGCATGTGTGGGGGCAAGGCGTATATGGGAACTCTCTGTGTTCTGCTCAGTTTTCCTGTGAACCTAAAACTGCTCTAAAAAATAAAGTCTATTAAAGAATAAGAATCCACCCCCCCCCTTTCCACTTGTGGCGTTACCTTTGGTTCTAGGTCCATTTCCTCATCCTGTGTGTTCTGGATCTGTGTAGATTTATTTCTGCTCCTCCTGGCTTTTTGGCCTGGTCATTGGGGCTCTAAGTCCTATTTTACCTTTTTAAAAATTCTCTCTGTTTTCATCTGCCTTATCTTTTCACATTTGGCCTGTTCCCATCCCCACCCCCTGCTCTACCCACCTTTTAAAAAATGAGAGTGCTTAGATTAAGAATTGCTGAGAGGGAGTTGAATCTAGCATGTTAGGGATACCCTGATTCTTCTGACATTCTCCATGAACTGGTGTCACCCTGAGGGTGGGATGGTGATCTGGGGAGTTGGGGTCGGCAACGAGATGTTGATATCGAGTCAGAGTTGCAGGAGACTTCATAAAACTTCATGAACACCTACATGAGAGTAGCCAATGTGTTTTTCTTTTCCCTTAATGCTGCAAATTGGTTTGGTTTCATATCTCCCTTGAGAAATTAACAGATGCTTTTGGAACTTGATTAGCATATGTGTCCCCGGGCTTTGGGCTCAGCATTAATGAAGAAAAATGTGGGCTCTGAGAAAATTCCCTGGACAGCAGGCAATGCCAGAAGGGATGATGGGTTCTGTAGTACAGTACCCTAAGAGGGGAAAGGGAAGTCACCCTAGCCAAGGGAAGGTTTATCTCATAACTCAGGTCCCAAAAGACTGGTTAGAAACATAACGTGTGCTGACTTCTGTCTCTAATGCAACTTTAGAGCCTTGGTCACCAAAGGGGACGTGTAGGAGCAACTACTAGAATATGGAAAGAAAATATTGGAATTTCTATTTATTTTATTTTTTAAAAAGTTTTATTTTTGTTTCACCTGATATACATACATAGTTATATAATTTTACTTAGTAAACTTTTCACACCTTAGGTTCCAAGAACTTGGCCAAACTTGAACTTGAGAGAGAAATAAAATTCTCTACCTAGCTCTAGAAAGAATAATTTGATAGAAGAGGGATACCATTTCTCCAGTTTCTACCCCTAGGGTAGTTTTCTGTATATAGCAAAGAATGGAGCTTAAAATTGTTATGTGATGATAATTTTATTTAAAAACTTATGAGAATATCTTTCCCTAAATTAATATGGCAGTTTCTTGATTGAAGAATTATACTTTTAATTTTCCTGGCTACCTTCCTAGGAACAAGTATATATTTTTAGTTTGGTCGACTTTTATTTTTCCATTGCATGTAAGTTTAAAAATATTTGCATTATAACAGTTCTCAGTATTTCATAGTAAAATAGTTTCCGTCATTTTCTACCATAAATGAGGCAGACTCCAACACAAAACAGTCTTTTAGAATCTATTCAAGCCATCAGTATCAGCCATTACTTGCAATGGTCAGTAAGAGCAGCTGAATAGAACCGTAAATATATTTGTCAACCCTTGGAGCCTACTAATAGCATGTATATATTAGCTAGATATGTGGTAACTCCAGGGAAGTGCTCAAAACAGGCAGCCTGTATGCCCGTGAGGTGTAGCTATCTTTCACCATGAGAACCAGCCAGTCATGATCTGTCCCTTTGTTTATCGTGAGTTTTTGCCTTCTCCTTGAAGAGGCCAGAGCCTAGGTCATGGGCCCACATTGAGAGCAGGCTGCGCCCCAACCTGCCCATTCCCACTCAGTCTGGCAGAGAGCATGCCCGTGGATGATTTTGTGAAAGGTACAGCAGAAGTCTCAGTTCCAGTAGGCAGAGACAATGGGACCGATAACTGAATTGGCCTGTGACAGGAGAATGGCCATGTTCACTGCCCTGTTGAGCTTATCTTTAGCCCATGCTGGCTGAAAAAGAGTGACACAGTTGATGGCACGCACTGGTAGCCAGCACAGAGCAAAACATCACCACGATCATGGCCGGTGACTTGGCCGAGTGGATCTCCCGCTGGAGAGTGGTCCTTGATTAGAATGTCGGTGAGCTGAAACTGCCTGCAGGCCACCGTGAAGATGGAGATCTCCAGCATTGTGAGCAGTGGGAGCAGCACGCACCCAAAGACATTGAAATATAGCATGTGGCTCATGGGGACCATGTGTCCTCACACTTCACAGGGCAGCAGCTTCCATTTGTGCTTCCGTCCCAGGGCTCCGTACGATTGTGGGTGGCACTGTCTGTCCTGTTTCACCCCTGGAATGGAGTCAATCAGATGGCAAGGACCCAGAGGACAGCGATGACTCACCATGATTGGGTCTCAGTGACTGAACTTTTATACCTGAGCAGGATGGGGATGGCCAGATAGCTGTGGACAGCCATGGCCAGGAGGCTGAAGAGAGAGCTGTGTGAGCCTGAGCACCACGCAGGCGAGCAGGAGGCAGCTGTGGCAGTCAGTGCAGAAGGCGGATAGAGATGGCAAAGGGGGAGGGACAGCCCCATGGCCACATCAGCCGCCGCCAGGGACACCAGGAAGTAGTTGGTGGGCGTCTGCAGGACACACAACATGCCCACCGAGGCACACACCAGCACGCCACCCTGCTGCGTGTTGGCCAGCTCTAATGCCCCATGCAGTGTGCTGTGTGCCTCCAGCAGCATGGCAGAGCTGCTGGGCCCTGCATATTGCCTACCGGGGCTGTGCTGGGCACTGGGCAGCCAGTGGGCCCCACCAGGCATGGCCGGAGTGTGGGGACTGAGTCTCCTCCACCAGCTGTGTCTATTTATTTTTAGCTTGTTCTTTTAAGATTTCTATTTCTGCATATGTTTTCTGTTAGTAACTACTATATGCATGTGTCATATAAATAGTAACTATTTATGTTTTAGAAGTACATATGCTTAATCAGTTTTTAATAGTGAAGCATGTGATCAAAAGTTTTGCAGACCGCTGCTCTGGAGAATCTCTGACCCAACGCTTTGGAGTTTGCCATGGACTGTGCTGTGTGGTGGGTCTGACGTGCTGGCCAGAGCAGTCCAGCCAAGAAGAAAGGTCCAGTCTGTGTGCAGAACGGTAGCACAGAAGCTCTGGGGAAAGACTTGGTCTTGAGGAGGCACTTCACTGTCCTCAAGAAGGAGCTCTCTGGGAACAGCAGCTGGGATGCGTGTCCCCTGTGCCTCAGGGCTCCCTCCTACTGACTTCGAGGCCCTGTGATCACATTCTTTACTGAGGAGAGGGAGCAACACTTTCTCAAGGGGAAATCTGATGCCATAGGAGGCCTAGGATTCCCCCCAACGTGGGGAGAGCCGTGACCGATTAGGACCAGGGCAGCGGATGCTGTCAGCATGGTACGGCCTGACATCTTGGGAATCGCATCCTTCCACTCTGGCTGTGCCTCCTGCTTCTGCGGTGATTGACCCTTATGACAAACACTACTGGTTGCCTAACAGAACCTCAATTTTGTTTGGGGTGGCCATGTGCCCAGCTGAAAACTCTATTTCTCAACCTCTCCTCTCCCCTTGCCAGGGTCAAATTCAGCTGGTGCACATCTTTTGTCCTTCACCTTCCTCTTCCTCTTGTCTGAAACACGGAGTGGTGCTGAAGGCGGGGCAGCTGTGGTGTGACCACACAGCAACAAGGAGGAGGATGGGTAGCTGCGTGGAAAGAGAGGAAGAGCCCGGGTCCCCGAAGGCCCCGGTCTGCCCCACCCAGACTTTTTGTTACAAGAGGAAAATAAATCTCTGCTTGATCCGGCCACTGTCAGACAGTTGGGTTTTCTGTCGCTCCCAGGGGGATGCAGTGCTAACAAACATAAACGTCATCACTGCAGGGCCCTCTGACACTTAGGTCTAGGCTGTTGACTTCATGCAAGGTGCTGGCACACTTAGAAGTGAAGAGTGTGAGTGTCCTGTGTCTTTAGGAGCCCTTGTTTCCTCCCTTTCCCCGGCGATAGTAGAAAAAAGATGGCTAGTCATTCTGCTGGTCGGCTTGGCTGTGCTTGCTGATAGGAAAAAAAAAAATGCCAATTTGACTCATGTTATCAGACGTTGACTTCAGGGCCTGGAGGGGGAGAGAGGCAGTGAACTGTGTCCTTAAGAATGACTAATTCTGTCAAGAATGTGGAAAGTCAAAGTCGTGGTGATGTGCTGCAGCCAGTTACACCGGCTTGAGCTGAAGGTGTCCGTCTCTGCCTAATCCATGTGCAGTGATGCCATGTTGGTGGCCTGAAACTGGCCGTGGTGAGAGTATATTCATCATGGATATGGGCACATGCTACAAATCAGCAACTTAAGGCTGCCCCCCCCACCCCGACCCCCTCCCCTTTTCTGGAGAGCTAGGTGTTAAACATTTACAAGATCTGGAAAAGACCAGAGGCTTAGTTTAATATTAACTTATAAATATCGGCTCGTAGCTTTCATATCTTCTCTTGCTCCCCGATGTTGTCAAATAGCCATAAGTGAGTGGAATCAGGGAAAGGTTGCTTTATATTGAACACAGGCTGAAATCTTACTATGTGTTTGGGCCCAAGGAGAACTCTTAAACGTTCAGACTGAAGGCAAACCTGATTTTAACTTGACTTTGGCTAAGCATTTGTCATCTAATCATGCTCCTGTCTCAGCATTCATCTCCTCACCTCCTAATCAGCCCTCCCGCCCCGTCCTGTTGGCAATCTGCAGGGCCTTGGCTCTCGCATACCTGGCTTCTTGCTCTGTTTGTTCACCCTCAGAGTGACTGACTCTGAGTCTGGCACAACAGTTTGTCACTTGCACCCAAACACCTCTTAATCTTGTCTACCTCAGCATCTGGGTGCCGGGGTACAGTGAACTAAACAGACAAAACTCCTGCCCCCGGGAAGCCAACATTCTAGCCGGAGGCCTATGGAAGGAGGTATCATACCCTCCTTGACACTTCTCCATCAAGAGGTGGGGTCTGTATTCTGTCCCTTGAAATGAGATGGGTCTTCACAACTGCTTCGACCAAAAATGTATGGTCAGTCCCAAAAGGCAATATAGCTTCTTCCTGGCTCTTTCTCTTGGGATACTTTCTGTTGGATCCCTGAGGCCCTCTAAGAAGTCTGGCAACCCTAAAGCTGCCATTCAAAGACACCATGTGGAGAAACCAATGCAAAGATAGAGATGCCCATGGTGCTCTACCTGTTCCAGGTGCCCAAGGTGCCCTTCCTGTTCCTGGTGCACAAAGTGCCCTATCTATTCTAGGTATCCAAAGTGTCCTGCCTGGTCCAGGTGCCCAAGATGTACTGCCCATTCCAGACACCCAAGGTGCCCTACTTATTCCAGTCCCCAGCTGTACAGGTCTCTCCAGCACAGGCACCAGACATGTGCACAGTGCAGCTTCCAGATGATCCCACCTTTGAGCCACCCCAACTTTGCTGAGTGGAGCAGAAATTAACTATCCCTGCTGAGCCCTGCTCAGATTACAGATTTGTGAGTGAAGCAAATGTCGTTTTATGTTTTAAGCCACTGAGTTTTGGGATGGTTTGTTATGTAGCCATAGTAACTGGAACAGGGACAGACAATAAACAAGATAAATGAGCAACAACATACACACCGTTAAATGCTAAGGAGAAAAAGAGAGCAGAGAAGGGAGATATACCATTTCAGGGTGGGTTTGAAATTTTATTTAGGATGGGTAAGGAAGGCTTCATTGAGAGGCAGCTTTTGAGTGGAGATCTGCTGGAAGTAAGCCAGCCGGCCGAGTGGGCCGTTCTAGGCACAGAGAATGGACGCCTGTTTGGCACGCTCCAGGAATAGGTGGGAGGCCGGTGTAGCTGGGGACAGGCAGGGAGAAGAGTAGAGATGAGCTAATGAGATCCAGATCATACAGGATTTGTAGTCTTGGTAAGGACTATAGCCTTTGCTCTGAATGAGATGGGATCATTATGGGTTTTGAGGGAGGTGTGACAGGATTCTGTTTGAATCAGATCACATTTGTGTGTCAGGATTCCTAGAAGTGAAATTCTGAGTTGGGGATACATACCCCTTGACTTGTCTTTGTTGCGAGCTCAAGATTATGACATTACTGCCTGTATTAGTTTCCTAGGACTGCCATAACAAAGGAACACAAACTGGGTGGGTTAAAACAATAGAAATTTGTAGAAGACTAGAATCAAGTTGTGGGTAGGGCCACACTCTGTTTGAGACCCTTCAGGGAGAATCCTTCCTTGCCTCTCCTTAGCTTTGGGTGGACGTCGTCAATCCTTGGTGTTCTCTGACCTGCAGCTGCACCCCTGGACTCTCTGCCTCTGTCATCACAAGGTATTCTCCCTGGGTGTCTTTGCCTTTCCACGGCCGCCTTCTTACAATGGCACTGGCCATGTTGCCCACCCTAATTGGAGCATGACCTCATCTTAACATAACTCATTATATTTGGAGTGATCTATTTCCAAATAAGGTCCTGTTCTGAGGTACTAGGGATTAGGGCGTCAGTATAGCTTTTGTGGGGGAGGAATGCAATTCAACCCACAGCCCTGCCATTTTAAGGGTCACAGGTGTATTCCCCAGAAGAAAGCCATTCCTAATTTTGTCAGGTCTTAGAACAGAGCCTTATGTTCGTTAGCCTTCACGTTCCATACACACACACCCCCACCCCACCCCATACACCCCCCCATTCCATATATATATATAAGTTTTAAACATAAATGGAATTGTATTACACATATTTGTAAGCAACTTGTTTTATATGCTTAACAGTGTACCTTGGAGTTCCTTCCATGTGAGTACGTATAAATCGGTTTGATCCGTTGTTATCAGGACGTGGTGATTACATAATATCCATGTCCTATAATTTAAACATTTTCCTATCAGTAGACATTGAGGTTGTTTTCAATTTTTTTGTCTACTACAAATGTAATATTTGGTGAAATGTTTATTTTCCTAACAGTTCATACAATAATTCCTTTGAGGGAAGAGACTATTTTTGTTAAAAAGGATATTGCCGTGTAGCCTAAAGCTAGAGTCAGAATCAACTAGAAGGAGGGTGGAGGCTGGACTCCCTGGGGGTCAGAGTTAGATAAGAGGTGAAGCCTGGGGGAAGCACTTTGAGAGGTACATGGGCAAGTGGAATCTTTTGAGTTAAATGATGTGCACAATGAATGTACACCCAGTCTTCTCCCCTCTGAAATACTGGGAAAATGTTATATTGCTCACTTGTATGTTCAGTGAGAGTGGAATTGCTTTTGGAATCTACAGAGATGCTGAATTTTTATGTTCATGTGGGTGAGAAGTGAGTGGTACACATCTGGATTTCACATATGATGTAAAAATGGACATCCTCGTATATATATTTTTGAACTCATGATAAAGTGAGCTAGGAAGGCTTGGTTCTTTTAAGTGGAACTTGTCCAATGACAAGGGCCTTTGTATTGCTGGTACCACTGGAATTGGAGATTGGCTCCAGCTGCTGGAACACCTGCCACTCCTGAGTGATGGGGGCAGATATTTAAGGGGCAGAGGAGCCAGGTTAGGAACTGGATGAGGGCCCTGGGGAAGGGCTTGTTGAATGCTGGCTCCCTTAAAGGACCATTGAAACAACTTGTTGATAAGGCAGAGCTGAGTTCATTGCTTACCCAGGTAATGGGCAATACTACTTTGATGGAGTCATAGTAGCCTCTCAGAGTGGAGAGGGCAAAGCCAGGGTGTTTATCAGGTATTGGAGTCTATTTTAAGGTGGGGCTTCAGTGTGGTGGCTTGACTAGGATTGGGTAAGGGTCATGATGACATAGTTTGAGATTGGCGAGCACAGTGAAGTCTGTAAGAGTAACAGTCATTTGATGCTATCTATTGAAAAGTCAAACCCTTTTAAATGGGTTTGCAACATTTATCTTCCTGAACAAGAGTTTCTTGGAAGAGTAAAGTCATGCTCATAAACAGAATGGAATTTTAATGCCATGTTAGTGAAGATAATAAGCTATGTGGGTGTAGATGGTTTCAGTTCTCAGACCTACTTTTTGAGATCTTCCCCACCCCCACCTCTTTTTTTTGAGACAGAGTCTCCCTCTGTTGCCCGGGCTAGAGTGCAATGGTGTCATCATAGCTCACTGCAACCTCAAACTCCTCAGCTCAAGTGACCCTCCTGCCTCAGCCTCCCAAGTAGCTGGGACTACAGGCATGAGTCACCACACCTGGCCAGATCTTCCCCCTTTGGATTCTGAGGAAAGCCTCATTTAGAAAGAGGTTTAACTTCTCCCCAAACAAATTCTAACTCCATTTTAATATTGTCTCCACCCCTCAGTAAAGGAATTACTATACTCCATATCCTCACTGTGAAGCGGGAGACTCATTTCTACAAGAGCCTGAGAGGTGTTAATCTGATTGGTCAGAAACTGAGACATCTATTAGACCACATTTTACTAGTGTGGATGTGTCTCAGGTCAGAAACCAGACTTTATGTTTTTTGACTTATTTTCTCACACACAGATGGAGGCAGGCCTCTCCTGCTCCGCCGTTCTGAGCATAGGCTGGGAAGGACCTCTTTCTAAGAAAAGTCCAGCTGTATTCACACTCTCAGATCCAGCTCCTTGTCCATGTGGCTGGTAGGCTCAGTAAATTCCAATCTGCTCCGCTGCCCAGCCATTTAGACTCAGAGGTGGGAAAAGGAAATTTCCCCTGGGCTTCCAGGCCCACATCCCATGTCCCAGCGTTACTCACTGTGGAAGCTCTATGTTTGGGAGTATTAGGTTCCTGCTGGATGTACTCCATCTGCCCTTCCAGAACACTCTCTACCCTTTGCCGTCTGCTCTGTGCATGGGGAAGTTGACCTGTATGGTCTACACCAATCTGCTCCCTTGCCTGATTGAAGCAGCTGATGTGAAGCACTGGCCAGAAGTTAGAGTGTGGGAAGAGAGTAAGGCTGGGGTGTTTGTTCCCCAAGATCCCTCCTTCATGGTCCTTGGTGGGCTGGCTGCCTCCCTTAGCTGAATATCACAGCTCTTGCCATGTGGCTATTTCCAAACAGGTCTGGGTTCTTGTAACAGGTCTCTCCTCTTAACCCTGTGGGCCTTGGGGTAGAAACAGTTGCAACTACCCCTGAGATACTACCTATGCCTTGCCCACACTTTTGTAAATAGTCCTCTTTTTATTAAACTCTACTAAAATTACCCAATTTGAGGGTACTCTTACCTGTTGAGGCCTGACCGATATAGGGCTTTGCTGAGTTGTTTATATACCTGTTTTGTTTCCCATTTGATCACAGTCAGGTGATACCTAGCAAGTGTTTGATAAATATTTGTTGAATGAATAAATGTCTAAATAAGTGAGTGGCAGGATTTGAACTCCAACTCCTCCTCTCCAAACTTCCAATATCCAGTTTAGTGTTCACAGGTAAAGTATAGATGCTTGATGTACTCTGAGAGCAATAAACGGGCATACGTTCTGTGGCTCAAGTTTCTAGGAACCTCCATTTCCCTGGGTTTGCCCTAGTGACTCATGCCCAGGTGTCTTCCTTCCCAGAGGAGTAATGCACAATAATATAAAGAATATTTGAAATTTACAGAAATGATAAAGACACGATGTCCGCCAAATGAAGACTAAGGTAATTTCTTCAACCTAGGAACAGATAAAAGGTTTAGACCACAAAACAAGAAATGAACATTGAAAAATTTTATTTGTGTAGTAGGAACCATACTGAATGAACTCAAGTTATAGCTACCAGTTTTGAATTTATAAAGTTTATGTGACCTTTATTATAATTAATATTGTATTAAGCATCATATATTATTACATATAAGAGATAAACTTGATATAACTACCTTGTAATTATACCTATGGTTGCTATCTATTTTACAACTGCAGGCTGTAGTGGTTCATGACATTCATTATAATTACATTTCCACTGTGCAAGTGTTAGAGGAAATCCTTCCGATTTTCAGATGAGACCCACAACTTGTGTTTCTCTGGGGACACCCTACTTATCGCTCTGGGAAGATACCTTCATGGACAGAGCCCAGATAAATATCAGGCAGAACAGTCCCAAGATCCCTCAGCATGCTTAGCCCTAAGGGAATTCCTAGTTGTTTATGAATCTGTCCATATTATAGTAACTGAAGAAGAGAAATTCTATTATTCTCCTCCCTGGATTTCCTAGCAGGAAAGAGATCCAGAGTGAGCTGCCGTAATACATTTCCTCTTGGCGCAGAGCTGCCCCTTTGATGATCTCCAGGGCGCATTCCTCCTTTGGAGATGCTCGTAGATTCAGTACCCCAGAAACTGCCTTCATGGCTACATCTGTAGAATGACAAGGGAAGAATAGAGTTACCCAAGACTAGCACATGACGGAAGGCCAGCAGACACGGACAGCTTAGCTGTCAGGGGCTGTTTGCCAGTGTTTGCTCTGCAAGCCTCACGGGCCCTCTAAGGAATACAGGGAGAGACTGGGTATGTTTATAGCCTGCTGGGCAGAGAGGCCTTAATGTTAATAGGGGCCCTGCCTTTCTAGATGCAGATTTGTGGGGGCAGTTAGAGGTGATTAGTTGGGAGATCTGAATCATACTTTTCTCTTGGGTGCTTTGGTTGGGGCAGGGGAGTCATATGGGGGAACAGAATGAGGACCGAAGTCTCATAATGACTCAGTAGCTAATGGGAAGTGTCAGTGGGCAGAAACAGAGTGCTGTATGACAATGACTTACTGTCTTCAAGAGGAAGAGATAGACAAGAGCCCAGGCTTTTGCTTTCTTTCACACTAACTGCTTTCACTTCTCTGTCCTTCCAAGTGTTTATGTCCTTCTTGCATAGCTTCTTTCTCCATCCCTTTCTTGTTCCCTTCTGTGCCTGTCTCTCTCTCTCTCTCTCTCTCAATTGTTCTGTCACTACTACTCAATTACTCTTTAAAGAAGATTTTCTTATAATACTTGCCACATGTTTTAGATAAACTTATATTTGGACTTACAGAATAGTTGTACAAATTGTACAAAATACCCCCTTACATTCCACACCCTGCTCGCCCTAACTGTAACACCACACATAGCCATTGTGCAATGATCTAGAGCAGGTATGATCATAGCATTGGTACAGCATTATTAACTAAACTATAGACCTAATGTTTTCACTAACATCCTTTTGATGTTTCTGGATCTTATCCAGGATTGTACTCAGTAGTGATTTCTTCTTCTTTTTCCTTCTTTCTTTTTCTTTTTCTTCACTTTTTCTGTGACAGCTCTTCAACCTTTCCTTGTCTCTCATGGCTTTGACACTTTTGAAGATTACTGATCAATTGTTTTGTAAAACGTTCCTTGATTTGGGTTTGTCCACTGTTCTCTTACGATTAGAGTGAGGTTATGCATTTTTGGCAAGGATACGGCAAAAACGTTGCGTCCTTCTCAGTGCATCATATCAAAGGGTTCATGGTACCAATATGTCTTACTACTGGTCACGTTATTAAGAAACACAAACTTGTAGTTGGTAAGTCTTGTATAGAAAAGTAATGCCTATCTAGTGTCCATGAGGACATAAGGTGTTCAGAAAAGGGTTAGGTGATGAATGTGGTGACTCTCAGAAAACTTGGTGGTCAAAATGGAAAGGAGGGTCAAAGAGTGGCCATAGGCTCCACTAGTGACAGAAGTGCTTATTAAATGAGAGAGCTAGTGCTTTCTGTTGCTGGTTCTTAGTACATTACGCATATGTCAGGGAGTTCAGCACCCTTCTTTACCCACAATGGTAAGGCAGACAGTCCATCTGCATGTCATTTATTCCAATGTCTTGACCTTACCTGTGTTTATGAGGCCGAGAACACAAAGAGTGATTGACACATTGACCTTGGCCACTGAGTGTTCCTTCCTGATGGAGGAGAAGAACCCATCCAGAGCAAACTTGCTTGCAGAATAGGGAGCAATCAGTGGATGGGCCATTTTCCCTAAATGATAAATTAAAAAAATGGGTTAACCAGGTGATCCATTTCAGCTTCCGACGGAGCTGATCTTTATCTGTAGCAGGCTTTATAACCCCTATGGAGTCCTTTTACCCCTTGGAGTTTTAGTTTCTCTCTATTCCCTATAGAAATTATCCTGCTATATTGACTTTTAAAAAGAAAAACATTAAGATATTGAAGGTATAGGGTGGGGGTGGGCTGCAGGACAGCCTTCACTGAAGAGGGATTTGTTAGGTTTTTAGTAAGGGTGGTAAACAAGCTGGGCTAAAAAGAGCCGTGTAATACCACAGCTGCTAACTCTTCTACCTCCGACCCAAGAAAGCTGGAGATCCAAAGGCTTGATAAGAGCTGTCAACTCAGTGGTCTGCCATTGATAATGGAAAGGGTATATTTTATTTTCCCCGTAAAGGGGATAAAAACCCCTGTCTTTGCTATTTTACTCAAAATAACTATTTTTTAATAAACTTTCATCGGCCTGGTTAATTCTCACTGCCGTTTTTGGGAGCATATGTGGACATATGCCTAATAGGATAACCTATTCTTTATACCCTTTACAAGAGGAGGGAGCAGAAGTGAGCCAAGACTTCATACTCTTTGGTGAGCATTGTTACAACTACCAATTTAAAATCCTCATCTGCCAATTCTAGAATCAGGGTCATTTTAGGATTGATCTTTATTGCCTTTCCTACTGAGTATGGGTCACATTTACCATTCTTGTATGTGGGGTAATTTTATATTGTATTCTGGATATTGTGAGAGATATGTTGTAGAGTCTCTGGATTCTGCGATATTCCCCCAAAGGGTGTTGACTATTTTTAAAGTGGGAAGTTAACTTGGGTGAAACTCTGTGTCTCTTGCAGTAAGCACTAGCTGAAATCTCTGTTCAATTATTTGAATCTTAACTTGGATGCTTTGTGTCTGCACTGTTCATGTGTAGTTCAGAGAACAACTACAGATTTGGGCAGAGATTATATATAGAATTGTGTTTCCCACTGTGGCACTCTCCTTTCCGGGATATTCCCTTTTACTTTCTGGCTGCTATCGTAACCTCAACCTATTTCTTCTGACTCTTCAAGCTAGTAAGATGGCAGGTTTCTACCCCAGATATGGCACTGATTGGGGCTGCCCTTAGGCATACAGCTATAAAATTGGGAAACTTGCCTAGTATCCTAGTGTTATTTCTTCTTCCAAGTGTCAACAGCCCTCCAGTTTCTGTCTGCTTTTGGTTACTCTATAGTGCTTTCAATGGTTGTTTTCTATATCTTTTCAAAAGCTTCCTTCCTGAGGAAGGATACTCTTTTAGGTACCACTCTGATATTACTGGAATTGGAAATTTTATGTATTTAAAAATATAATGTAGTTGTATGCCAAATCAATGAAAAAAGGATGGGTTATTTAATAAAGATGCTGGGAAATTTGTTTAACTAATTGGAAAAAATTAAGTTAATTCCTTGTTTTATATCATATAGCCAAAAAATTTTAGATGAAAAATTATGACAGTGTTGTCTATCCAATTTCCATTTCTCCCCCTTTAATAATAGAATCTGATTTTGTTCAGGATAGCAAAGAACTCAGATTAAAATACTCATGTCCCCAAGATTTTCTTGCTCTAATTGGCCATGTGATATAGTTCTGGCCAGTGAGAAATCTAACAGATGGAGTTTCCAGGAAAGCTATTGACTTCCTGATAAATTAGGTAGATTCAGGTGGCATGCAGCCTGTACATTTTCCCCTTCTTCTTTACACCTAAATGAACTTCACATATGATGGCTAGAATTGTAGCAGTCATTTTGTAAGCTTGAGGAAAAGCTAAATGTTAATTATAGTGAAACAGAAATGTGAAATGAGCTTGGATTCTTGAAGACATCATAAGTTCAGTAAACCAGTGCTGAACTTATTACCTGAAAAAAACGAACTTCCCTTTGTTAAGCTGCTGTAAGTGGGGTTTTTCTTACATGTGCAGCCAAATGTAACTTCTGAATGACACAAAAATAATTTAATTAGAGAAAGAAATAATATAGGTGAATATTAGGTCCTTGGTTATGAAAGATCATTCTAGTAGAAAAGTTAAAAAAATATAAAGACAAAGATTATCTGATATTATAAAACGTAAAATTTCTGTATGTCAAAACAAGTGTAATAACATTACTATAAAGGTAGAGGGCAAATGATAAACTAGAAAACCATTTGCAATGTATTAGACAGACAAAAGCTTAATATTACCAATCCTCTATAAAGAGCTCTTACGAATAAACAAATGCAAACTTATTTCTTTAGGGGACGACTCTAACTACATCCTCAATCATGAATTTTGACTTGGGATGACTCCCTAGCCAAGTTCCAGGAATCAGTATGACACAGGATGTCCAACACAGAGAATCTTATGCCACCAAGCTAGTGGCTAGTTTGATGACCCAAGCAGGGCTGAAGGGCACATTGTTGGTTGCCTTACCGGCATTTAGTTCTCTTTTCTTACTCTCCAACAGAACCCCAATTGAGTTCATGTTTCTACCTTTTGTAGAAACTGCTAGGATTCTCTCAATATATTTTCTGCCCTTTTTTCTTAGTAGTAAAATCCCTGATTTGTAGCTGGGCTCATAGTTATCTAGAATAAAGTCACAGATGACAGCTCCAGTCAGCATGATGTTGTCAACTGACAAAGTTCTGTCTAATGGGATGTAAGCAAAAATGTATCTTGTAACTTCTGGGACACATAGTTTTTTTTTTGTATTTTTAAAGAATATATCATAGTTGTGCATATTTTTGGGGTACATGTAATATTTTGATACATGCATACAATGTGTAATGATCAAGTCAGGGTAATTTGGATATCTGTCACCTCAAACATTTTTTAGTTTGTGTTGGGAATATTATAATTCTAGCTATTTGAAATATACAATAATGTTTGTTAACTATAATTTCTTTACTATACTATTGAATACTCAAAACTTATTCCTTCTATCTATTTCTATTTTTATATCCATTAACCAACATCATCACCCCCACTCCTCTTCACTTCCAAGCCTGTGATAACTACTATTTTACTCTCTACCTCCATGAGATCAACTGTTTTAGCTCCCACATATGAGTGAGAACATGTGATATTTGTCTTTCTGTGCCTGGCTAATTTTAATTAACATAATAACCTCCAGATCTGTCCATCTGGCTGCAAATGACTGGATTTTATTCTTTTTTATGGTTGAATAATATTACATTGAATATATACCACATTTTCTTTATCAATTCATTCACCGATGAACACTTAGGTTGATTCCGTATCTTGGGTATTGTGAATAGTGCTGCAATAAACATGAGGGTGTAGATATCTCTTGGATATACTGATTTCCTTTCTTTTGGATATATACCCAGCAGCAGGATTGCTGGATCATATAATACCATTTTATTTTTAGTTTTTTGAGAAACCTCTATACTGTTTTCCACAATGTCTGTATTACTTTACATTCCCACCAACAGTGTATGAGCATTCCTCTTTTTCCACATTCTCACCTACGTTTGTTATTTTTTGTCTTTTTGATAAAGCTATTCTAACTAGGGTCAGATGATATCTCATTGTGGTTTTGATTTGCATCTCCCTGATGATTAGCGATGTTGAGCATTTCTTGATATACCTGTTGGCCATTTGTATGTCTTCTTTTGAGAAATGTCTATTCAGGTCTTTTGTCCATTTTAAAATCTGATTATTTGTGTTTTTGCTATTGAGTTGTTTGAGTTCCTTATATATTCTGGTTATTAATCCTTCTTCAAATGGATAATTTGAAAATATTTTCTCTCATTCTGTAGGTTGTCTCTTCACTTTGCTAATTGTTTCCTTTGCTTTGCAGAAGTTTTTTAGCATGTTGTAATCCCATTTGTCTATTTTTGCTTTAGTTGTCTGTACTTTTGAGGTCTTACCCCAAAAATCTTTGCCCAGACCAATGTCCTGTAGCATTTCCCCAAGGTTTTCTTCTAGTAGTTTTATAGTTTGGGTCTTACATTTAAGTATTTAATCCACTTTGAGTTGATTTTTGTATATGGCGAAAGATGGGCATCTAGTTTCATTCTTCTGCATATGGATATCCGGTTTTCCCAGCACCATTTATTAAAGAGCATGTCCTTTCCCATTGTATGCTCTTGGTGCCTTTGTTAAAAATGAGTTGGCTGTATGTGTATGGATTTACTTTTGGGTTCTCTATTCTGTTCCATTGGTTCATGTGTCTGTTTTTATGCCAGTACCATGCTCTTTTGGTTACTATAGCTTTGTAGTATAATTTGAAATCAGATGGTGTGATGCTTCCAGATTTATTCTTTTTGCTTAGGATTTCTTTGGCTATTCAGAGTCTTTTGTGGTTCCATGTGAATTTTAGGATTGTTTTTTCTATTTCTGTGAAGAATGCCATTGGTATTTTGATAGGAATTGGATTGAATCTGTAGATCACTTTGGGTAGTATGGTCATTTTAACAATGTTCATTCTTCCAATCCATAAGCATGGGATAATTTTCCATTTTTGGTGTCTTCTTCAATTTCTTTCATCAGTGTTTTATAGTTTTCCTTACAGAGATCTTGAACTCCTTTGATTAAATTTATGCCTAGGTACTTTAAATTTTTGCTAGCTGTTGTATATGATATTGCTTTCTTGATTTTTTTTCAGATTGATTGCTGCTAGTGTATAGAAATGCTACTGATTTTTGTATATTCATTTTGTATCCTGTAACTTTACTGAATTCATTGACCAGTTCTAGGAATTTTTTGGTGGAGCTTTTAAGTTTTTCTAAATATCAGATCATGTCATTGGCAAACAAGGATAATTTGACTACTTCCTTTCCAACTTGGATGCCCTTTATTTCTTTCTCTTACTTAATTGCTCTGGCTAGAACTTCCAGTACTATGTTGAATAAAAATGTGGTGAAAGTTGGAATTCTTGTCTTATTGCAAATCTTAGTGGAAAGGCTTCCAATTTTTCCCCATTCAGTAAGATATTAGCTGTAGGTTTATGATATATGGCCTTTATCATGTTGAGGTATGTTCCTTCTATACCTAATTTGTTGAGAATTTTCATCATGAGGAGATGCTGAATTTTATCAAATGTTCTTTCACCATCTGTTGAAATGATTATATGGTTTTTGTCCTTGGTTATGTTGATGTGATGTATCACATTTATTGATTTGCATATGTTGAACTATCCTTGCTTCCCTGGGATGAATCCCACTTGATCATGGTGAATGCTCTTTTTAATGTGTTGTTGAATTCTGTTTGCCAGTACTTTGTTGAGGATTTTTGCCTTTATGTTCATCAGGGATATTGACCTGTAGTTTTCTTTTTCTATTGTGTCTTCATCTGGTTTTGGTATTAGAGTTGGGACATGTCCTTAAAAGGAGAAGCCAGTCTCTCCTTTCCCACTCCTTCTTCCTTATTGGTGCCTGAAGGTGGATATGATTGATGGCTGTGGCTCCAGAGCTGTCTCGAACCGTGAGGTAGACGTCACAGGTTGAGAATGGCAGAGCATTGAGATAAAAGAAGAGAATCTGGCTGACCATGGAGCTGCCATACTAGCCCAATATTGCCTACCTTCAGACTTGATTTACCTTCTAACTTGTTTAATCCACTGTTATTTTAGGTTTTCTGCATCTGAGAGCTGAACTTAATCCTTATTGATAGTCCACTTCTATGCAGCCCATGTACTAAAGGAAACCTGACATCATCTCTAACTCTAGGAGTGAGTTTATATAATCTATTTAATCCTATCCTTCTTACTCTCAATTAATACAGAAATGGCCATGTGGCCCATTTTGGACCAATGGAACTTGAGGAGAATTTTGTTGGAGTGTCTCAGAAAGTTCTTTGTTCTTCTGGAAGATTTTCTGAGAGTGGCAATCCTCTTTTTCTTCTGATGGACATTTTTGTGCATGCATGTGGAGGCTGGAATCGCTGCAGCTATCTCACTGTCAGCCTGAAGATGAAGCCACACATGGAAGAGAGCAGAGCCAAGAGAATCACGGGGACACTGAACTTGAGCCAAGTCAACTGTGAAGCCCGCCCCACATCTGGACTTCCAGTCATGTCAATAATTTTCCTTATTGTTTGATACAAAAATAGATCCAAATTATTTTTAAGAATAGCATAGTAGTTAAAAGTATGAGCTCTAGAGTTAGGTGACCTGGATGTGAATCCCAAGTATGCCATTTCTTTGCTGTAATATGTGGATAATAATAAAACCAAGCTGGAATAATCCATGTAATATACTTAGCACACACTCTGGCACATAGAGAGCATTCAGAAAATGCTATTATTGTTCGCAGTAATAGTATTCAAATTGGTGAGAAAAGTGTGAGCTATTCAAAAAATCATGTTGGGACAAATAGCTAGTTACTTGGAGAAGAGAAAAATACCATTCTAATAAATAAATTCAAATTCGATTTGAGAGGATATGTGGAAAGTCAAATAATAAAATAAGCTATAAGTGAATTTCTACTCTCAAAGTAAGATATACTTTTTAAAGGATGACATTGAAAGCATACACTATAACGGAAGATATAAATAGGTTTGAATACATAAAATTTGAAAAGCTGCAGTGTGCTGGAAATGCTTGCCATGGTCTTCCTGCCCCCACCCCCTTCAAAGAGACTTTGTCTTTCTGGCCATAGAAGGTCGGCCCAGTGATAGCTAATGTGCACACTGACTTGAACACACATCATAGTTTCTCTTTCATTTTTATTTATCTATTTATTTTGTAAAATGTGGAACATTTCATGAACTTGCATGTCATCCTCATGCAAGGGCCACACTAATCTTCCCTGTATCATTCCAATTTTAGTATATGGGCTGCCAAAGTGAGCACATAGTCTCTCTTTTAAGAAACTGAAATAAGTGACCCAATGACTCTGATTGCTGCTATTGGATTTTTGAACGAAAAGGTCATATCAGCTTTGGACTGGCATATCCATTTCCAGCCATGGGAAGAGACAAGTGAGCAGAGACAAGTGTCCTGCAGAGATAAGTGGGCATATGGAGCAAACGTAACCACAAAAAAGTGGAGCTAAATAGGAGCTAACATTTGTTTAGCTCTCATGTGCCAGTCTCAAGTCTAAAGGCTAAATAACTGCTCAAAATTGCAAGGTTAATGAGTGGGAGTACCAGGAATCATACCAGGATTCAAATTTGACTCTAGTGGCCTACGCTTTCAAGCACTAGGTGGTATTTCTTCTATAGAAGCCACTGTTCCTTATATGAATATTTTCCAGGATCCATTTGTCAAATCCAGCTCTTCCTACATTGGTGAGGATTTTCTCTGTTTTGACAGTCAAGTCCAAAATAGGCAAAATTTATGAATAGCAGCATTATTTTCACTTCTATACTGACAGATGAGGGTACCCATAAATAGGGCTAGTCACTCTGAGGCCCTTTGTATTCATTTCCTAGGGCTGCTGTAACAAAGTACCACAAACGTGGTAGCTTAAGGAAACAGAAGTGTATTCTCTTATAGTTCTGGAAGCCAGAAGTCCAAAACCAGAGTGTCGGCATAGCCACCTTCCCTCTAGAGGCTCTAGCAGAGAATCCTTCCTTGTCTCTTCCAGCTTCTCTCGTCTGTGGGCAGTCCTCGGTGTTCCTTGGCTTGGAGATGGATGCATCGCTCCAATCTCTGCATCCATCTTCACATCACTTTCTCTTCTGTGTCTTTTACTGTTCTTATAAAGACACTTGTCATTGGATTTAGGCACCCTCAGATAATCCAGGATGATTTCATCTCGAGATCTTAACTTCATGACATTTGCAAGAACCTTATGTATGTTCCTATAAGGTCACATTCACAGGTTCCAGGTGGACATATCTTTTGGTGAGGGGCCACCATTCAGCCACTACATCCTGCTAGATGACAATAAATATATTAACTGTGGCATTTAACATGTTTGTCTGGATGGCAGCAGAGATTCAGAAGCAAGAGACCATGAGAAGTCATAGTCTGAATTCCTGCAGCAGTGATTTTTATACCACTCGTGGAGCTCGGCGCATCACATTTCCTATCCTTAATTATGCTCAAGGTACAAAGAGGAATCCTAAATGGTTTTGCAGGAGAGAAGGAGAAGAAGATATGAGAGAGAGAAAGAGAAAGCAGAAGAAAGCAGAGAGGTAGGGAAGGAGCCAGACATGACAGAAAACTGAAAAACAGAAAACAGAAAACTGAAAAATTCATGACATAGATACACAGTTTCAAAAATGTTTTTAAGTGTTGAAAAAAAAATACTGAATTGTTATGCAAGGGTCAAGATCGGACAAAAACTACTGAAAAATTATTAACCTTTAGTATGAAGATTGTATATGAGATATACTATAACATAACTACCTATGGCTGCAGCTGTTGTTGATATTCATTATAACCATATTTCATCTTTCAAATTTTGTGCCTTGCCATTGATTTATAAACCTTTAAGCCAGTAGTTCTCAAATTCAATGCTCATAAGGACCATGTGTAGAGCCTGTTAACCTGCAAATTTGCACCCCCTCCACCCCCTGATTCTTCTAGTCTGTGTTCTGGAGTGGAGGGCTTTGCTGAAGGCTTCAGTAGCAAAGAGTGGCTTTATCCATGAACCATATTTATGGTGGGTTTTGAGAGTGAGTGTGGGAGCAGGAAAGTCATGGCAGCATAAGCCGATTGTACCTCAAATAGGAACTGTGGGAAGAAATGGGGAGAGAACGTCTTTGGAAGAGGCTGAAGTTCCACAATGACAGCTGAGTGAGCAGTCACTGAATTATGAGTTATTAAGTCCAAACTAGTATGACTTCGGACAACACGTGTTCCAAATCTAAACTGGATATTCAGGTGAAGACAGACATTGGACTAATCAGGAAACTCCACCTGGAGGAGGTAAGTTCTGAACTCTGTTTTGATGAGAGTAAGTGCATTAAAGGCCATGGAGGTGGGGCTTGTCCAAATACTAGGGTCAGGAATGAGTGAGTTAGGCAGTGAGAAGCTAATAGGGCAAGAAAAATAATAACAAATTTCATTATATTTTCTCCTTTACGAAAGTACAGGCTTATAAGCACTTATCCAAAACTCTTAAGGCTAGATGCATTATGGAATTCAGAATTATTTTGGGGTTTTAAATGGTAGGATGGGACACGTACTGTATATTGATCACGCTTACAGTAGGATCTGGGGAGGCATCTTGTAAAAAACCACATTGTTATTTCTGCGCTAAAACATTTGAAAATTCACACTGACATAAAGGCTTTCAGTAGCCTCTCTCGGTTCAGGTTAAATTAATTTTGTAGAATTAATTATGAGAAGAAAATTCTTAGTTTTCAGAGCTTTATTTTTTTTTCCCATTTCCTCCTTGCCCCCCATACCTTTTTGGATTTTAAAATTGCAGAAAAGGATTGTGAACCAGTTTAGGCTCACTAAAGGAAAGCTGGAACATATCATAAAGCAGGGGGGCAAAAAAAAAAGAAGACAATATTAAAAAATCTCCCAGGTTCTCATTATGCCCTAACAACCTCGGTGCATTTAATTAAAGTATGATTCCTATTCATAGGTACTGTTCCTCAACATTTTCCCACGTAACGCTAATTAGTTTGTATGAGGAAATCTCTGCATTCTGCTCTATGTAAAATGCATTTAGAAATTTCCGAAAGTCTAAAAGGGAAAAGCCCCTCTGAAAACCCAGATTTTTATTTTTTAAAAAAAGGTTCTGCGAGTTCAAAGTCCTGGTCAACAGGAAATAAACAATGTGTGACAGGATTTTTTAATTTGACTTTCCCTGCGTTGGTTTCAGCTGAGATTCAAAGGCTGAGAACAGAGAACACCGCGGTAATTGGCAGATGCCTCCATGTTCTGAAAAGAGGTTCCAGACTATCTGTGTGCTTACATGGGAGGTGGTGGCACAAACGAACAAACTCAAAACACCAAAAATGGGCTTGCAACAAAGAGATCCTCAATCATCCCAAGGGAGCAAAGGCCCCGAAGATGAGGAGGCCAGAGAGGGTAGGGGTCAGGGAGATGAAATTGGCAGTGTCTCATTGACCTTCCAAGAAGAAGGGGTGGGGGCTTCCCCTCACATCAAGCCTTGTGAGAGTGACTTCAAAGGGACCTCTTGGAGAGCTTGTCCCCAGGAGTTTGAGGAGCATGACTGGGGTCTGACCCAACCTGAGAGGCTGTTGCTGTGGGTGAGGCGCTGCTTTGCTAGTGCCAACTGTTTCATGCACAAAGGAACTGTCCCTTGTAGGTGGACCTGAAATCCAGCCCACACTCTGCTCACCACCTTGTGGACCTTGTCCCAGGGCTCTTCCCTTCTACCCTGGAACCATTCCCAATCCTGCCCAAAAGGACAGCCTGAACTGGTGAGTGTATTTTCCTGTAGTCCCACTGCATTCCCATGGCCTGAGGGAAATAACATAAGCAAATACTGCCCCAATCATAGAAAGAACTACTAATATTCCAGAAAGGTCCTCCAAAGTATCCACAAAAACATCCAGTGCAAGAGTCAGATTTGATCATCCACCAAATCTGAGAGTATGCGCTCTGCGTGTCCGCTGGGGCCAGAGGAGACCAATGCTGTATTAGCTGGGTGACAGCTAAGTAAGACCTTTCCTACTCCTAACTTATCTTCTTTCCTGCATTCTCCCCTTATCTTTAACCCAAGAGAGGCTAGAGGAGCCTGGTGAGTGAGGAGATGAGAAAAGGGAGGAAAGGCCGAACACATCTCCCTTCTGAATCTCAGATTTCCTATTAACAGCAGTTCCAGTGATGAGGCGGGAAGCATTACTTAAAGTTAAATTAAATTTTAACTGTTCTGAAGTGAGACTGCTACAGTAAAAATATGGTATTTAAAAAAAAAAAGGAAAAAAATAAGAAGTGAGACTGTCCTTGGGACTGGAGGCCGCCAGAGGGTCTTTTATTATCCTGGAGTGATCAGAAAAGAGTTACTGTGCCCCAGCTCACACTCGGGCTCAGGGAAGAGCTGCCCAGAGAAGAGATTTGAATGGGCAGAGAAGAAAAGAATCGAGTCCTTTTTTGACTGCACTCTACGAGATCCACTTGTTCAATTCCCGTTAAAAAAAAAAATATGCCAAATCCTAGCACTCTGGGAGGCCGAGGCAGGCAGATTGTTTGAGCTCAGGAGTTCGAGACCAGCCTGAGCAAGAGCGAGACCCCGTCTCTACTAAAAATAGAAAAGAAATTAATCAGACAACTAAAAATACATAGAAAAAAAAATTAGTTGGGCATGGTGGTGCATGCCTATAGTCCCAGCTACTCGGGAGGCTGAGGCAGAAGGATTGCTTGAGCCCAGGAGTTTGAGGTTGCTGTGAGCTAGGCTGATGCCACGGCACTCATTTAGCCCAGGCAAAAGAGTGAGACTCTGTCTCAAAAAAAAAAAAAAAAAAAAAAAGCCAGAGTATGAGCTTAATTAAATACAATTAATAAGTAAATAAAGGTCCCATTTTAATGTGCATGAAGAGGCATGAAAGTGAGGGGAGCAGAAGCCTGAGTGCTTTTGCCCAAGGGTTGAATGTTGGCTTCTGTAAGAGAACGGAGCTATTCTCAGCTAGACTTCTCTTCTGAGAAGTTTTAGAACACAAAGAAACAGAGCTACGATGGCCATATTTTCTGAAGCAAAATATGGGACATGGAGTCTGACAAGGAAGAGTGCAGATGTGGTGATAAATGGGACAGAATGTTTGCAATTAGCTCCGTCCCAGAAATGCTGGGACTTAGCCACTGTAGAAACAGCAAGAGCCAGAGAGCTGGCGGAAAAACTATGCACTGGGCCTGGTTAGCCGAGCAGGGGAGGTCAAAGAAGCCTCCGTGCTTTTGTTCATCCCCTCTCCACCCACCAGCCCCAACTGCCTTGCTGAGATTTTGAAATGATTTCCATTTCAAAGGCGGATTTTGGACTGCTTTAATTGAGAGCTCAGAAGAAAGCCTACAGGACTGAAAAGCTTCATTCCTGCCTGGCTTCACACTTTCAGAGCCACCCCAGGCAAACCAGCTCTAGCCTCTACTGAGTGAGCCCCAATATGAGGGTTACCATATCTAAATGGCTTTGAGGCTGGAAACTCATCCTAGGTCCTGCCTCCTTTTTTCCTAGCTCTTCCTAAAATCTTTCCTCACCTGAGACGCTCATTGTCTAAACTCTTGAGTTGTCTATGTTGAGTTGGGTTTTCAAGATAAATCCACCTGTCTTCTCCAGGCTCTGAGGCCCTCGTCCTAAGCATTGAGACAACCCACAAGCCAATGATAACTGAAGCAACGGGAATGGATGGGATTGCCAACAGAATGTGTTGAATGAAAAGAGAAGAGGGTTTAGGTTGGAAGAATCTCAAGGAAACCAACAATTACGGTTGTGGAGATGAAGAGGGACCTAAAGACTGAGAAGGGTCCATTAGGGCGGCTAGAGGAAACATAGGGGACTGTTTCGGCTCACGACAAGGGAGGAGTGTATGGTGTTGAAACAATATAAAATGCTGCAGGAGATAAATAAGATAAAACCTGTTACTAAATTTCACAAGGTGACTTTGGCATGAACATTTCTGTGCAGGTATGGGGCCTGTTGACAGAATGTGAAATGTGGTTTCTCCTATCGTCTCAGAATATCAGCATATCTCCTAAGGCAAGAATAAAATAATAGATCTGAAGAACCCCCACAGTTGAAGGGTATGCTCAAACCAGTTCTGCCAGTGTTACCTAATTACCAGTGTCCAGCCTAAATAGCTGTGCTTGGAAAAGGGAGTAGTCAGTGTCCTATATGTTTGTCCGCCAAGGTGCAGGGGAGGCAGTTGTATCCCCCTCACCTTAAGCCACATGAGAGAGGCCTCAAGAGAACTCTACAAGTGTCCCATGGAATTTTGGACTGGTATTTGACTCACATCTGAAAGTCTAAAGGCAAGATGTAGGGCTGGAACTGCCCTCACCTGAGAACAAAGCTGAGTGCATTGTTAAGTTCAACTAGGTCCTCCAAAAGCCAGCCTCCCGCAGGCCAACAATACTATAATTGAGGTCATTGCTGATCCTACGTCCCATCACCCTCAAATACTTTCGTGTTCATCTCTTATACATAGCGATACTCTTACATAATCACAACACGACCATCAAAATGAGGGAAGTAATGTATTAGTTTCCTAGGGCTGCCATAACAAATTATTACAAACTAGGTGGCTTAAGACAATGAAATTTATTTTCTCACAGTTCTGGAGTCAGGAAATCTGAAATCAATGTGTTGGCAGGGGATATATCTTTTTCAGGGCCACCATTCAATTCACTACAGTAACATTGATGTATCCTTGTTATCTAATCCACAGACCCCATTCATATCTTGACACTTACCCCAATAATATCTTTTATAGCAAAAGAATCCAATCGAGGATCACGTGTTGCATTTAGTTGTCATGACTCTTAAGTATCCTTTGATATGAAACAATTTCTCAGTTTTCCCTTGATTTTTAATGACATTGACACTATTGAAGAGTACAGCCAGTTATTTTGTACAAGCTGATATGCTCGAGTTGGCTCACACTAGATTGTGAGAGCCGATTGTTAAATGTTCACGAATTTCGCAAGCAAGTTGACATCATGGTCATCATGGGAATAGTCACACCATGGAAATGCTACCAATTAGGATTTCTGATTTTTCCCTTCTGGAGAGCTGGTTGTTAAATATTTACCAGTGTGCTATTGATGAATGTCCCTTAGTTTGGGTTTGTCTGATGTTTCTTCGATTCAATCAGGCTATGCATTTTTGCCAGGTTCACAGAAGTAATTTCTCTTTTTCACCTTGCATGCCATCAGGTGATCCATGATTTCAATTTATTTCATTACTGGTGATGTTAATTAACCTTGATAGTTTGATTCAGGTGGTGTCTATCAGGCTTCTCCACTCGCAAAAGCTCACAAAATCCACTCTCCTACCTCCTCCAAAATCACGAGACTCCTAGGATGCAGGGTCTTTTACCCTTTGTAATCAATAAGTATTTTGTAAGATGGTACTTTTTTTTTTTAACCAACTTAACTATTTTTAAATGGGCAATTCAGTGGCATTAAGTAAATTTACACTATTGTGCAACCATCACCAACATCCATCTCCAGAACTCTCACGTTGCAAAATGAGCTCTGTATCTATTAAACAATAACTCCACATTCTCTCCTTCCCCATCCCCTGGCAACCACCATTCTACTTTCTACTTTATATAGATTTACATTCCCACTAGCAGTGTATGAGAGTTGTCTTTTCTCCACATCCCTGCTAGCATTTGTATTTTTTTTTTTTTTGGTCTTTTTTATAATAGGCATTCTAACTGGGTAAGATGATATCTCATTGTGGTTTCGATTTACATTTTCCTGATGATTAGTGATGTTGAGCATTTTTTCATTCATTTTTTGGCCATTTGTATATCCTCCTCTTTTGAGAAATATTTAGATCCTTTGCCTACTTTTTAATGTGGTTTTTTTTTTTTTTTTGCTATTGAGTTGTTTGAGTTCCTTGTATATTCTGTGTATTAGTCCCTTGTTGCATAAATATTTTCTCCCATTCAACAGATTATTTCTTCACCCTGTTGGTTATTTACTTTGCTGTGCAGAAGCTTTTTAGTTTAATATAGTTGCATTTGCCTATTTTTGTTTTTATTGCTTGTGCTTTTGGGGTCTTAGTCATAAAATCTTGAGCTAGACCAACGTCCTGAAGTGTTTGCCATATGTTTCCTTCTAGTACTTTTATAGTTTCAGGTCTTACATTAAGTCTTTAATCCATTTTTAATTGATTTTTGTATATGGTAAGAGATAGGGGTCTAGTATTATCCTTGTGCGTATGGATAGCCAGTTTTCTCAGTTCTATTTGTTGAAGAGGGTGTCCTTTCCCCTATGTATGTTCTTGGTGCCTTTGTTGAAAATCTGTTGGCTGTAAATACATGGATTTACTTCTAGGTTCTCTATTCTATTCCACTGGTCTATGTGTCTGTTTTTATGCCGTTACCATACTGTTTTGGTTACCATAGCCTTGCAATGTATTTTGAAGTCAGGTAATGTGATGCCTCCAGCTGTGTTCTTTTTGCTCAGAATTGCTTTGGCTATTCAAGATCTTTTGTTTGCTTTTTCTGTTTCTGTGAAGAATGTCATTGATATTTTGATAGGGATTGCATTGAATCTGTAGATTGCTTTGGTTAGTATGATAATTTTAAACAAGATTAATCCTTCCAATCCATGAACATGGAATGTCTTTCCATTTGTTTGTGTCCTCTTCAGTTTCTTTCATCAGTGTTTTGTAGTTTTCCTTGTAGAGATCTTTAATTTTTTGATTAAATTTATTCCTAGGTATTTTATTTTCTTGGTAGCTATTTTAAGTGGGATTGCCTTCTTGATTTCTTTTTTAGCTAGTTCTTTATTGGTGAATAAAAACGCTACTGATTTTTATATGTTGATTTTGTATCCTGCAACTTTTCTGAATTTGTTTATCAAATCTGAGAGTTTTTGGTGGAGTGTTTAGGTTTTTCCAAATGTAAGATCATGTCATGACTTCCTCTTTTCTAATTTGGATGATTTTATTTCTTTCTCTTGTCTGATTGCTCTGGCTAGAACTTCCTGTACTATGTTGAACAGGAGTAGTGAAAGTGGACATCCTTGTCTCGTTCTAGTTCTTAGAGAAAGGCTTTTCACCTTTCGTCTATTCAGTATGATATTAGGTGTGGGTTTGTTATATATCCTTTGGCCATTTTTGAATCAGGTTGTTTGTTTTTTTGTTGTTCAGTCGGGTAGTACTTTGAGCCTATGTAAATACCCTCTTTCTCATTTAACTTTAAATCACCAGTTTTAGCATCCTTTGATGCCTCCTGGCTGAATTATTACTACGATAGTTGCCAAGTGGTGATTTCCTAATTTCATCATTCCTTCTATATTTATCACTTGGCTTTTTCTTTCGTGGAAAAGCCTTCTTCTTTCCTGATTAATTTATTCAAATCTTTACTTAAATCATCATGATTTGCTTTCCTATTGTTTGAAATAGGTTATAATCTGTTATTATCATTATTTATTTTAATGTTCCCATGGTCCCAGACTTGGGTAGTGGGATCCCTTTAAAGCTGGCCTCTGTGTTCTAGTAATGTATACCTATCAGTCTTTGAGCAGTTCTTTACTTATTAGCAAAACAAGATTTTCACGCTCATCTTGTACCTTTCCTGCTGCTGTCCTGGAATCAACCATTTTTCCAAGAAGCCTTGGTTCCTTTTAGTGGAGAATGATATTTAGAAAACAAGAACTAGGCACTAAATGTGCTCCCAGGTCCTGTCAGTGGACAGAGCAAGAGAATATATGCATGTATATATAGATGCACATATCCGTATTTCTGTATCCGTGTATATTAAAAACTATTAGTTCATACCCATACCTGCAATTCTAATCCAACACCAGAGGGTTCATTCTAATTTTTTTCATTTTCATATTTGTAACACTGACATCTAGAGCCTGGTTTCCATTATCTTCAACATGTATTACTTATTTTATTAATGCCTCCTGTATGTGATGATTCTTCATTTGCTTCTGCACCCTCTGTGTGGATGCCTTCCTCATCCTACCTGGGTTCTGACACCCTATGCCAAGCTACATGCATACCCTGTTCACCCCATTTTGGGCTGCCCATGGCAGCCCCCCTTGCAGCTGTGCCCATTACCTCTTTTAGTTCTGACACCCTATGCCAGATGCCACATGAATGTCCTCTTGGCCCGCTTGGGCTTTCTCACCAGGCCAGCACTGCTGCCCACTGTGAGGATGCCCATCTCATCTCTTTTGGTCTCTGATATTCCAAACCTGCTCCATGGCACAAACCTGTCCTGTCGTGCTCAAGTTTGTCAACCTGTGCTGTTTACCTTCCTCCCCCATGAAGATGCCTACCTTGCTCAACCCCTCTGAATGGCTTTTAGGTTGAATTATTCAGGGCCAAGGATGCTAAATCTACAATGCATCAGACAGTCCCACACCATGAAGAATTTTCCCACCCTAAAGGACAGTAGTGTCCCCATTAAGAAGCTCTGACGTGAAAGCCTAGAAACAGAAAGGAAAGGAAACAGAGAGAGAATATATGACCATGTGTCTCCAACACAGTCTAAGGAAAGACATGAAATCAGAAATCCAGGTAATAGCAAGCCACTTTGCCATTTATTCATTCAGAAAGAATGTGTTGATTGTTTACCAAATTTGTGGCTAACAAAAGCCCTGGGGAATCAGAGATGAATGAAAAATGTGCCTGCCTTTAAGGAGTGCCCAGTCTAGTCACTATGGATGAAATGCTGCATTTTGTCAGCTCTAAGAGGCAAGCAGTTGCAAGACACACCATTGTTTTGCATACCAAGAAACAAAAAGCCTGCCAATAGAACTATAACATGATTCTTATCGTTTGGAGTTTTTATTTTATACTTGTTGATATTAATATTTAGGTTCTTCTATTGTTTTTACAACTACGAACAATGCAGTAACAAATTGGCTTACACTGGAATATGGGCTCCATGCCAGGCACCATGCCTTGGCCTTCTTGCTCACTGCCATAGCCCTGGCATAGTGCCTGGCTCAGAGTGGACCCTCAATACATATTTTTTGAATGAATGAATCTATATATTTGGGAAGCACTTGTTCAAGTTTATTTGTAGAATAAATTTTTCAAATGTGAAGTTATGCTCTCTCTCCAGCCATTCCTCTTCCTGAAGTACCTTAAATGGACTTCTACTCATTGGAATCCATACAGTCAACCCTCTGTATCTGTGAGTTCTGCACCCATGGATTCAACCAACTATGGATTGAAAATATTCAGGAAAAAAATTGTGCCTGTATTGAACATGTATGGACTTTTTTGCTCGACATCATTCCCTGAACAATACAGTATAACAACTATTTACATCCATTTACATTATATTAGTTTCTATAAGTAATCTAGAGATGATTTAAAGTATATGGGAGGATATGCATATGTTATATGAAAATACTATGCTATTCTATATCAGGGACTTGAGCATCCTCAGATTTTAGTATCAATTGGAGATCCTGGAATCAGTCCTCCAGTGATACTGAGGGACTATGTAGATAAGATTATATTCAAAAGAAGGAAGCACAGCAAGAAGCAAATAATTTCTGAAATAAATTTCTTGTAAAAAATTGTAAATGGGCCGGGTGCGGTGGCTCACGCCTGTAATCCTAGCACTCTGGGAGGCTGAGGAGGGTGGATCGCTCAAGGTCGGGAGTTCAAGATCAGCCTGAGCAAGAGCGAGACCCTGTCTCTACTAAAAAAATAGGAAGAAATGATCTGGACAACTAAAAATATATATATATAGAAAAAATTAGCCGGGAATGGTGGCACATGCCTGTAGTCCCAGCTACTCAGGAGGCTGAGGCAGAAGGATCGCTTGAGCCCAGGAGTTTGAGGTTGCTGTGAGCTAGGCTGATGCCACGGCACTCACTCTAGCCCGGGCAACAAAGCGAGACTCTGTCTCAAAAAAAAAAAAAAAAAAAAAAATTGTAAATGGAGGGCACAAAGTAATAGAAAACACAATGCCCCCTAAAACTTTCAAAAATATTCCTATGATTATAAAAGTTATACACACACACAATGAAAATTTGGAAAATGAAGAAAAGTATGAAGCTGGGAAAAAAAAAATCATCCATGGTCCAGTACAAATAATCATGGTAACATTTTGGAGACTTCCCTTCCAGAGGTATAGATATGGATATAGATATAGAGTCCAATTAATTATTTTCCTACCCCCAGACACTTAGATTACTTCGAATGTTCTGCTACTTTAAAAATCCTACAACAAATGTTCTTATACCTAAATTCGTGACTAATTTGATGATTATTTCCTTGATAGATTCTTAGCACTAGATTGGGTGAAATGAAGGAAACATTTTTAAGACTATTGGTACGTATGAGGTATCTCCAAATTGCCCTAGGCAAAATGACGAAGACCTAGACTTAAAAAGTATATACAAAAATACAAACCAATTAAAATGAATATAAGAATTGTGTCTTTTTCACTAAGTACAATCATATCTCAGTATACACAGGGATTTTGTTCCAGAACCCCCCACGGATACCCAGATCTGTGGATGCTCAAGTCCCTTATATAAAATGGCATAGTATTTGCATATAACTTATGCACATCCTCCCATATACTTTGAATCATCTCTAGATTACTTGTAATACATAATATAATGCCTACACATCACTTGATTCAATGTAATACTTGGTGCATGGCAAATTCAAGTTTTGTTTTTTGGAACTTTGTGGATTTTTTTTTTCCTAAATATTTTTGATCCATGCAGAACCCATGGATACAGAGGGCCAACTGTATACTGATCCTATTCTTTTGCTTTATGTCAAGAAATCCAAGAGCCAAATTTGAAACTTAAGCACAGCATCTATGTTGAGTTTAATTTTGACACGTTTATATTCTTCTTTCCTTAAAACCTAGTTTTCCATGTGTATATTTCCAAATAGAATGCGTATGTTGTAAGCTTTCTCAGACTCCTCGGTGAGTAACCATAAAGACACAAATGATGGTTGGACCTTGCCGTTTTCATCCACAAGTGCACTTGAATGAAACCCGTGGTCTTGACTAGTTAAGCTCCACCCGGCTTTTCAAGGGGAGAACGGGGAGCAGCAGTCGTCATGGATAGCATTATTTTGTTCTCAACTTACATGAAAGTGTCACTGTCTTCATCAGAGTCCTCCTGCCTTTCAAATCTCCCCAACTCCCTTCTTTTTGGGTTAGATACAGCATCAAACTCCCAGATAAATCCAGCAGGCTCTGCCTCAATCCTTCAGGTTTTACCCAAACAGAATCTCTTAAATTTAGGCAACAATGACTCCTGGGAGTTTTATGTCCAGGTCGTTGATTCTTACTCAATGTGCCTAAAATACTGCACCTTTACATTTAAAAAAATAGTGTGAAACTATGCTGTGAATGAGTGCACCAGAAAAAGAATACATTTGAATAACATAAAAAAATCTGTATCTGTATATATGTTGAAAGTTGATGTTTTTAAAAGAAGAGATTTACTTGAAGAAAAGTGAATAGGTAATTGGAGACACCTATGGAGCTTCCAGAGGGAGGTCTGAGCATTCAGAGGTCATTGGCAAGAGTCTTTTATTCCTTTCAATGTATTTTCATTTTGAATATTTAAAGAAACCCAGTCTTTTATTACATCTAATTTCACTCCAAAATATGCCTTTCATTTTCCTCGATACAGAAAAATTGCTGTCCCTACGTATAAGTATGCTTACCCAGTGAGTTTAGCATTTGTGTTATTCCTGTTATTGGTAGTATTTGGACTACCCATGATGCCAAGAAAGAGAAACTGAGAGGAAGTAGGATGTTTCAAGGTAAGTCACCCAAATGTAGTGAAGACAAAGAAGAAACTCTTCAATGGCTCTGGTGAGTACTGAAAGAGACTTCCTGTGAGGCCGGGGGCTATGCAGATTTTGGGAGGAAAAAGGAGCTGAGGATGACAGGGCTTGTCCGTGGTTCCTCTGAGGGGCGTAAACAGTGGGGAAGCGGCAATAGACGCTCTGTTCCAGCTGTCACGTGTGTAACTGACACCACCCGCGACAGGGATGCGGTTCACAAAGCCAGAGGGCTCGAAAACGGAATCAGCTTTACTCTTCTAAAATTGAGCCTAAGACAACTTATTTTGACCAATGACAGATAAACTT
>RJWJ010002158.1:0-107696 GCA_004363605.1 Indri indri
AGACTTATTGTACTGCTAAGCAAGGTACCTCACCTTTCAGAACATCCATGTCCTCATCTGCAAATGGTGACATCATACCTAACTTGCAGGGCTGATGTGAGGATAAAACAGGGCAACATACATGACACACCTAGGCCAGTGCCCAGCATATAGAAAGCTCTTAATAAGGAATAGATAGTAGTATAGTATCTGTCATTGTCTTACTTCATCCAGAATTATCTGTCACACTGGGCAGCTTTCAGGCTTTGGGGCTGAGGTCCACTCACCTATTCCTCAATATGCCATAAGTTACAGACAATGCTTATACTTGCTTTAAGTGAACTGATTGCCTTTGGGGAAATTGAGGGAACTGTACAAAAACAGGTCTCTGCATAGCTATTTCAGTTTCCCCAACCTTGTACTTCAGAGCAGTAGGTTTTGGAAAATGGGGGCAAGGAGGCAAAACTTACTTAATGTGTCCCACGATCACTTGTTCAGTGGGGCCTTTCCCCTTCAGGTCCCTGGGTTAATTCATGCCACCCCCTGGGGCTGCACATCTGCTTCTGGCCCTGGCAGCTCAGCTTCCTGATCTCTAGCACACCATCCTTATCTCTCCTGAATGTCAGACCCTCCCTTCTTGAACTTCTCAGTTCCCTGGCAGGAACACATACCAGCCCCATGGCTCATTCTTACAGGGTTTTAGGGGTGCTAATCCAAGAAGTGCACTGGTGCTATCAGCCAGTGATGCTTAGTGTGAATGTACCCTTTCCAGAGACCACCTGTATCATAACAAGTGACTGGAGGGCCTTCACTCAGAGAAGTCATCAGTCGGTGGGCAATGGATAGGCTGGCTGGAGAGTTCTTTTTGGATAGGGAGCCCTTTGGCAACCCTTAAATATTCCTGGTTGTCAGTGCTTTCACATGAATATATGACTCTATTTATCACAGCACACCAATGATAACTAAACAGTATTTCATGAGGATAAAGGTGACTGATGCATTGGTTGGCCTAAGGCTAAGTGAGAGAAAATAAAGATTTTTTTAAATTTTAGAAGTCTAAATGTGAGCATCACTGTGTTCAGACGGCCATTTCTTATCATGCTGTTCTTTAAAAAATCTCCATATTCTATGTGCTGTCTGTAAAGATAAGTTCAAATATCTAAGCTCAGCTTTCAAGGTCTCCACCATCTCGTCCCATCCTACAAATCCAACCTTATCTGTACCTCGTCCTCAAAATCTACCCTCTACTCTAGCTAAGTTGATGTCTCACAACTCCCCTCCCCAGCAGTGGGCCACGCTCCTTCCTGTCTCCAGCCTGTGCTCATGCCGTTTCCCCTGACTTCGAGGACATCTCTCTCTCCTTTGCTGATGAAATCCTATCCCCTAGGACAGGGGTTCCCAAACTTTGGTGTATATTGGGATCATATGGGAATCTTTAAGAACTACTAATGCCTGGCTCCCATCCCTAGACATTATAATTTAATTAGCAAGGGGTGTGACTTTGGTATCAGCATTTTTAGAGGCTTCCCAGGTGATTCTGGTGTGTAGCAAAGTTTGGGAACCATTGGTCTAAATGGTAAATGCTCTTAAACTTCAATGTATTACTCTCTCACTCATGTTTTCTACTGACAGACAAAACCCAACACTCCCAGCTCCACCAGAAGTGGGCTCTGCACCCTGATCTGGGCCCTCCCACGTATGCAGAGCACAACTCTCTCTTATCAGTTATCACACTGTATTCGAATTATCTGTTTGCTTCTCTGCCTCCCTGCTAGACTGCAGTTCGCAGAGGGCAGATAATGTGTCCTATTCATTCCCATATCCCAGCATCTGACACAGGGCATGGTCTGCAGAAGATGCCCAATATAGGCTTGTTAAACTAAGTAGAACATAGCTCCCTGGTGCAAGCTATAGGAGTAAATATTTTATAGGAGAAAAAAAAGCCACACTTTCAAACTCCAACTCCACAATTCTCTTTAATGAAAAAGAAAGAGGAAGGGACTCATAGACTAGGAATCAGTATGCTCACAAGTCCAGACCAAAGCTTTATCTGGTGACTGTCTCTGTTAGTGGGAGGAAAGCACTCAGAGGAACAAGTTGATACAACCAGAGAACTAGATGCGAAGGAGTGAAAAACAAGGAAGATGCCATCAAACGTTACAAGCACAGGGCTTGAGAAGTCCTAGATACTCAATGGATGGAAATTGATATTATTATTCCCAGTCCTTGGTCAGAAGGAACCACATGGTCCTGTTTCCATGGGTCTAACTTCACAGCAGTGGAATTCACATTTCAGGCTGCCTTTGGAGTTTATCACTTTTGGCTAGTTATTAATGGGTGACTTCAGTGCAGCCACAGTAGAAAGCTCCTTGCCCAAGCTACTGCCCTACAGAACCCCTTAGGTGTCACCCTGTATGCCTGGAAATGCAGAATCAAAATCATCCTGGGAAGTTTTACTATGGGATCTGAATCATACAAAACCACACCATCCTATTGCCTATCCATGGGCATTATTATCTAAGGAGTTTTCAGTTTGGTGCCAGTCTGTTAGTAGTCAATAAGACAGTATTTACCAAAGTTGTTATTGAGAACATTTCTACTTCCCACTCACATTTTGTTTTGATCATCAATAGTTCTCCTTGTCTATAATTAAGCCTAAATATGTTGGCATGCTATTCAAAATGTGACATTTGACTCAAATAGCCTTCCACGCAAAAAGCTGTGAGAGTCTGGTCAATTAGCTGAGATATGGTTTAATTTTACTTGAAATATGAATGCCATGCCCTCTATATTAAATTTCTAGAACTTTCTTCAAATTGTCTCAATGAGGAAAATTAGTAATATTCTTGAAATAAGACAGAAAATGATCAAGGATTTTAATGGATTGCTAGTTACAATACTAGAAGCCCTGCTGTCCTGTTTTAATTTTAGAGAGAGGAAAATTCTAGACGCATTGTATCCCACAAAAGATTTATTTGAACTTCTATATACCTTGTTGGTGACCAATTACATATTTATTCTAAATATGGTGGCGGGAAATTAATCCAAGTTCAATATGTTTTCTGAAAAAGTTACTCCAGGTTAACTGCACACAGACCAGTGATAGTTCAGATTATGCAAAATAGGAACTATGCATAAATCACTGAAATTAATTACAGCTTTCCCAACAACTCTCCAAATTTGTTTTCCTATGGCTTTCTTACATGACAGTGAAAATTTGTCTGTTCCCTTAGCACAGATCAGCTGAGGCTAGAAGGAGATAACCTTGGTAGGGGGCTGGCGGCAGGCTGAGATGCTAGATGTCCCCTAAGATCCATTCTCTTCTTCTTTCAGTTAAGAGAACCTCTATGTTTTCCAGGATACTTGGCATCTGCCTGAAATAATATCTCCCATCCTATGTGACAAAGTGCTGGCCAATGGGATATTAGCAGAAGGGATGGGACAGCTGCTGGGAAGTGCTCTTAAAGGGATAAGCCATGTCCTTCATCATCTCTTCCTCCTTCCGGATTGTTGGGAAGTGGACATAAGGGATGGTTTTTCAACAGTCATCTTAGACCATGAAGTGACCTTGAAAATGGAAATCATATGGGGCATGTAAACCACACGAGATAGAAGGACAAAATAGGAGTCTGGCACGGCCTGGCCCCCCTCCCTCTGGACTTTCTTGTGTGACAGCAAGAGATTTCTATTCTTATTGAAACCACTGCACTTCAGGGTTTCTTTCACTCCCATCTGAACCTAGCTCTCCTGGTACTAATGGTTAGGGAAATCCAGTCTTGGATTTAAAAATAAATGTGGTCTGGAGAATTCAAATGGTAGAATCCACACATGGATAACTACCGCTGAGCATATTCTATTAGGGCTTTGAGATAATAACGTAGGTTCCAGAGCTCTTTTCATTCAGATGAGATAAGTGCCTAGATCCTGGTTCTTGTTGTCTATATACGTGAAGCACTTAACTTCAGAGTCTGTGAAACCTTCCCTTTCTTTCCTGAGCAAAGAACACCCACAGCCACAAACAGTTTGGCATCAGGCCAGGCCTGTTCTCTTCTGCTGGGTGAAGAAGCTGCTGCATTTGCTGACTTTCATTTGAATGTGGTGTAGAGATTACTTGATAATAATGACTATGCATCATGTGACGCTTTATCCCTTCTTCCTCTTCCGAACTGCAGACTGGGCACATTACTACTGTGAATTGGATGCTCTGTGGTTGTATGATAAAAGGTTACAGAGACAAAGTCTGTGCGTTACAGAGTAAAATGGCCACTGCACACGGTGCTCCAGATCCCCTCTATTTGGCTCAACATAGCCATGTCTCCGTTCTTAGCCTTAGGGCAGCCCACTTTTCAAAGGTAGGGTTATATCACAGGACAACTCTTTTCTCTCCCGGCACCGCTTCTTGTGCTGTTCATTGTCTGGAGCAGGCTTGATCCTGTTCTTTCTTCCTCACCCTATAATTTGTTCAAACCACCACTCCGAGTGCCTGAAACTTACAGCTCCCGAGAGTGCCTCTTAACTAAAGGTAAACTTTGCCTGTGTCCTTGTTACAATACAAATATGTGGCCTGAAAAGAGGGCTGTTTAATCCATTACTATTTGGACATGAGTTACTTTATGATACTAGCTAGCTGAGGTCTAGGACAGGGTAAGGAATAAGGAAACGAAACGCCCTGGGAAAACGGAAACGCACTGGTTTACAGTGTTGAGTCACGCAAAGGTACTTACTGAGCACCTCTTACCCTCCTGCATGATACATTAGCTGCTGATAGGACAGCCCACTCTGGAAGGGAATGGAAGAAGGACAATTGGGATTGTTGGATCCCTTAGAGGCAATATTAGTTCCTGGGGTAGGGAAGAGAGCACCGAGGCAAATTCACAGTTATCCAAGAAAAACCAGATCGTCAGGGCTAGACCATGTCCTTTGTCACGCTGTACTCTGGTGGTAGGAACCCTCCCGGCTCCTGCAGAAGAGGCTAGGAGTAATCCCAGACAACGGGGGAGAGTAAATAGATCTCATTCAGCCATGGGACACTGGGGCATTCGCCTGTTAGACTACTGGACAGGTTGTTCTTTGTAACTTTTCTAGGTTTGGGGAAAATAACATGTATGTTTTACTTCAAGAATGCATCCTTGTTTATGTGAATACTACTGGATTCTGCTTCAATAGTATTCTTCCTCAAATTCCTCAAAAGTCATTTTCTCCTTATTCCAAGAATTTCCAAATACCCTGTCTCCACTTCAGGAATTATATTTGATTATCACTGGCTGATATTTTCCATACAAGACAATGGATGGTATTTGAATTCCTACTAGTTGATTAGCCCTAGTAGACAATTAGTATAATACATACGGCAAAAGTGTCATAGTTAAATAGTAGGAAAGAATAATTAGAAATATGGTGGTTGTGATCACTGTGTTAATACTTCTATTAGTCTAGTTGTTTGCTTTGTTTATTAACATGGAAGTCTGACATTTATTAGGGTAATTTTAAGACAAAAATCTAGTTGCATTATTTTATTTAGTCATAAATCTTGAATTTCAATACAGAGGTTTAGTTAGCAATAGCTTGTTTTGTAATGAACTCATAACAGTTTGATTAAACTAACATGATTACTCTTAACCACACAAATGCAAATGTTCAGATTCACAACTTTCTTGATTGTTCTTCTCTGTCAAAGGCATTAGCTGATATTGGTTGGAAGAACAGATTTAAATTTGCACAATTGCTGCTATTGGAAATAGATTATGGTTATAAGTATCGCAGAATTTGTGACAACACTTAGGTTAGACAAAATGAAGAACACTGGTATTATCAGGGTGCAAGAAAATATATTCTTAGCCCGTTTTGTGGAATTAAGATAAATAGCCATTTGACTGTTGAGTCTCATTCAGTCTTAAAATGGAGGAACTTTTTAAAAGGTCTGTGGTGACCCTATGGATTGGCTAGCCCAGGAAACATTCTCAACCCTCTCCTCCCTGCTACTGCACGCAGTGGAGGCTGGAAAGCAACACATTTATTTTCTCAGCATCCTTTGCAGCTAGGATTGGCTGTGTGATCCATTCCTCCCCAGTGACACAGAAGATGTAGTCTATGGGAGGATTCTGGGAAAGCTTTTACTCTTCCTTATACTTTTGTCTCAAAGGTGGATGGGATGCCCAGAGTGGCAGGAATCGGCTTGCAACCAGAGGCAACAAACATGAGGACAAAAAGCCAACACAGCAATCATGGCCGAGTAGATAGACAAAACAAGCCTGGGCTTTTGCTAACACTATTCAGCTGCTACATACCTCTTTCATGTCTGCCTTCCTCTAGACTTTTAATTCCATAAGATGTTAATGGATTTATCATATAAATAATGTCATGTCAGGTTTTTTTGTTTACTTGTAGCCAATAGTAGCTTATTCATACAATTCTCTACCACTTCGAAGAGATAAGTCTACAATGATCTGAACACCAAGTCAATGCTCTGTCAAAAACATGGCCTGAATTTACTTCCATCAGAGTAATCTCAGGCAGCACTGTCCAACAGAATAGGGATGAAGGAAACATTCATACAGAACGTATATGCTTGTGTGATGAAGGAATATGTATCATCTAGATACAGTACAGAACATACAGCCATGTGCTGCATAATGATGTTTTGGTCAATGATGAACTGCATAGATGATGGTGGTCGCATAAGATTGTGATGGAGTTGAAAAATTCTGAGGGTGGCCGCACCCTTGACATAACATCATAGAGCAATTGCTCACGTGTTTGTGGTGGTGGTGGTGTAAACAAACCTATGGTGCCACCAGTAATATAAAAGTATAGCACATACAATTATGTATAGTACATAATAGTTGATAATGATAATAAATGACTATGTTATGGTTTAACAAGTAAACATACTATTAATCATTATTTTAGAGTGTATTCCTTCTACTTATTAAAAAAAAGTTAAGTGTAAAACAGCCGCAGGCAGGTCCTTCAGGAGGCGTCCCACAGGGGATGACAGGTCTACTTTGTCTCCCTGAAGACACTCCAGGGACAAGACGTGGAGGTGGAAGACGGCGACATGGATGATTCTGACCCTGCGTAGGCCTAGGCTGATGTGCATATTTGCATCTTAGTTTTTAATAAAAAAGTATAAAAAGTAAAAAATAATTTAAATAGAAAAAAGCTTATAGCATAAGGATATAAATAAAGAAAATATTTTCATACAGCTGTATAATGTGTTTTTTAAGCTAAGTGTTGTTATCAAAGAGTAAAAAAGTTTAATAAAATTAAAAAGTTTATAAATACAAAAAGTTACAGTAAGCTAAGGTTAATTTATCACTGAAGAAAAAATGTTAAGTAAATTTAGTGTAGCTAAGTTTACAGTGTTTATGAAGTCTACAGTAATGTCCTAGGTCTTCACGTTCATTTACCATCCACTGACTTACCCAGAGCAACCTGAAGTCCTGCAAGCTCTACTTATGCTAAGTGCCCAATACACACATACCATTTTTTTTTTATCTTTGGTATCATATTTTTTACCACATTTTTTTATGGTTAGATACACAAATACTTACCACTGTGTTATAACTGCCTACAGTATTCAGTACAGTAACATGTTCATGCTGTACAGGTTTGTAGCCTAGGAGCAACAGGCTATGCAATATAGCCTAGGTGTGTAGTGGCTACACCACCTACATCTGTGAAAGTACACTCTACAATGTTGCCACAATGACAGAATGGTCTACTGATGCATTTCTCAGACCGTAACCCCGTCATTAAGTGATGCATGACTCTACAGAATACGTGGCCATTTCAATTCTCAAAATGTGGCTACTGTGATTGAGGAAATAAATTTTTAATTTTATGTTGCTTTCATTAACTTAAATTAAAATAGCTGCATGTGGCTAGTGGCTATTACATCAAATAGCACAAATCTAAAGAATGGCAAAATATTAAGATTCCTGTAGTTCTCTTGGAAAAAATTTAGCTTCTGACTTTATATATGCCATTTTAACAGGCCCCAAAACACTTCATTATAGAAAAATGATGACTTACTGGGGCTTTACATAGCGCCATGTTTGAAGGCTGTTAAACAATATTTAACTTGAATATTAGCCAACTATGCAGAACTGATACCAATTTAAGCATTTTACATTGACAACTATAATAAAGGATGTCTTTTTGGAATAATAATCTTATTCAGTCTATACTCATTCAGTGTTTGTTAAGACTTTTGTATTCCCAATTACAAATGAAAAGAATAATCATGGTGTGCCAGTCTCATTAAGCTGTGGGAGTACAACAACTCTCTGAGACAAACTGTAAATTATAGTTTGCCAAAGACTGCTGAGTATGCTAGAAAATCAGTTGCAAAGTGCACCAACATAGTGCCAAGAGTGGTGGGATACTGAGAGTTGGCAGCTATAGATGCTCCAAGTGAAAGGACAGGAGCAATGGACACTGATTATACCAGACACCAGCAATCGGCGGCACTGCCATATCCTGGAACGTGGTATCCAGTACTGTCTCCGACACCCAAATGGGACTTGAAGAAATGATTCCACCATGTCTTGGTGTCTTGTGGAAAGCCAAATAATCAGCATGCCCACATTTGCAGCTATTTTTAGAGCCCAAAGAACAACTAATTCTTCAAGTGTCCAAGGTGGCCTGGAGCTGTTAAAGGCATCCCCTCTTCTATCTCTTGACAGGGATCACAGAGACAGACAACTCCTCCATCACTGGTTACCTCCTGGCTGCTGAAGGTCAGCAAAGTCCTTTTGTGTCGGGAACTCGGAAGCCTGGTGTTATGCACAATCTTAAGAAGTAGCTGACAAGCTGAACTTATTTCCGAGACAAGACTATCTATATTCAGGGTTCTGACAGAAATGATGAAGAAAATAAATTGAAGATTTTGGCAAACTGCATTTTCTTATTCTCTTTGGTATTATGTGTAAAATATTCGATTCAAAAAATATTCAATTTAAGCAAGCCACCACACCACATTTCTAACCAACAGGTATTTGCACTAGATGCTCCTTGAGACAATTATAGAAACTAGATCGACTCACTCAAAGCTGATTTTGTCCTCAGAGAAAAAGTATTTACACTCAGTATCACTTGAATTTTATATTGACAAGTACTCACTTCTCATCAGTTTACACTGCATTCCTTTGCAAACACCTATGTTTTCCTCAGAGGTGCTGCTTTGACCCACTTATTTTATGGTGGTGTCCAATGTCTAAGAAGATAAAGGTAACCATGTGTGAGCAGTTAAGACTCAGTCCTGATAGGGGGAGGCATGAGACATGGTCTCTAGGAATGAATGCACTATGTCTGAGAGAAGATTGCATGTAGAAAATGTCTCCGTAAAAGATGTATCAAGACATAAATTTTTACCTATGATGTGGCTCTGAAATGCAGACTCTGCAACTGTATCTTCTTCATCCTCTTGCAAGTTTTCATTTGCCTCTTTTATCTGCAGCAACAAGAAAATACTAGAAGTTCTTATTTATTATATCAAATAGATCTTTTGCAACCATCATTATAATGATACATTCTGTAACAAATGTGTGGGCATGTGTGTGTGTCTGTACATACATGTGTGGCTGTATGTATGTATACATGTACATATACATTTTTTCATTCCACTTTCTCCCACTCCATCATTTGGCTTTATTACAAGTTTTAATTAGAAGAGAATATTTTCAGAAATATAACCCCAGCTCTTGAAGAGAGGATTTACAGGGTACCTGATTCCATACAAGATTTTAGAGATAAAAGCTTTGGTTTTTAATACTTAAAAGTCAGTAACACAGGGATGTTAGGAAAAATTAAAGTCTAAGGAGGTATAATTCCTCCAGACTCAATGACTTCTACCACAAGTTATTTTAATAAGAATAAAGAACTATACTTAAAATGTACTTAGATCTCCTGACCCCTTCTTGGAGTATAACTAAGAAAATGATTCTTTATTTCAGTCTTTCCACACTGAGAAGAGGTGACTCTGACATATGATCAGTGAACTAGAGCAGTGAGACTTTTATCTAGATTTTTCATGTCAAAAATATTCCTCCTCATATTTCAGCTGGAATACCCAGGTGCTTGGTGGTATAGCATCAAATAAAACTCTATAGAGAATCTAATGAAGTCACAGTATTTTACACGTGAGAATTCTGAGGTCCAGAAGCTTCCTTAAAGTTAGCATACAGAGAGTACATGGCAAAGCTGGCCAAGGAAACCCAGGTCCCCTACTTTCCAATCCAGCAGCAATAGCAGTAACCACATCATCGACAATCCCAACCATAATAAAAACAGCACGTTTACATACTATGTGGCAGGTGCTCTTTACATGTAAGATCTCCAAATTCTTACAACAATGCTACGCGGCAAGTGCTATTGTTAGCTCCATTTTAGAGATGAAGACCCACCCCAAGGCAACAGAGAAGATAAGTAGTTGTCTAAGTGGTGGAGCTGGGATTTAAACACAGCAAGTCAAACTCCAGATGTGTGTTCATTTGGAGGAACTTTGTTATTCTCGAAGTAGAACTGGGCTCAATATCAAGCTGAGGGTCCTTGGGGGAATGACCCTATGTAGCACTTTTAAAATACATTCTAGTCAGTCACCTGGGCGGCCAGTGATAATACTGTGAACTGTACAATGCAATGGGTTCCCGCTTGGGCACATACATTACAGGCTGTCGATGGATTTGCTCAAGGGCTTGAGTTGAATGCCAAGAAACCATTATTTTATACTTGCAATGTAGAAAGTTATATGGTTGCATACTGACCTTGAGCTGGATTCAGCTTCCTACTTTTTACCTCCTGTTTTCATACTTAATGGAATAAGACCAATTATTTACATTTTATGACTGCAGTTCCAATATTAGAATGTAATCGGTGCTTAATTTGTACCATGCCAGAAGATGGCAGACTCAAGAGAGTATGGAGACAGCTACCTCAACCCTCCCAAGGAGAGATTGTTAAGGGTCCTGCATGCAGAGGCCTTGCGTCATCACCCTCATTCCCCTCTGGCTGTCTGTTCTTGGGGGCTATTCCCTGTTGGTTAGCACCTCCACAGGAAGAAAGTTAGGGAATGAAAGAAAGAAGGAAAAAGGGGCTTCATTAAGTATTTCTAGCAGTGTCTATTTATGGATGCCAGAAAGGAAAAGTACTACAAGCACGAGCAAGGCTAAAGTGCTACTTATTTGCCTTCCACAGTTCACTTAGCTCAGGGATTTGTTCATGAAAAGGCAGGTGAACCAAAGATCCATTGTGGAAGGGATCCCCCAAACACCTTAATTTCCATAAATAATCTATTGGGAGTCTTCTATCCTCCTTTATAGGAACATCAAAGAAACCCATTTATATTTTCAGTTCATACTGGCTCTTACAGCAATATGTTCCATCTACCTATTAAGGTAAAATTGTATTTCCTTTGGGTTTTTCTAAATTTACTCATTTTAAACTTGTAAGGGTGCCCTCGTAACCTGTTGGAATTGGGTGAATCATCATCTCTGTCAGCCTGTGAAATTCTAAACTAAAGAATAAAAAAATTAGGGCCAGGCGTGGAGGCTCATGCCTGTAATCCTAGCACTCTGGGAGGCCGAGGCAGGAGGATAGCTTGAGCCCAGGAGTTTGAGGTTGCAGTGAGCTATGATGATACCACTGCACTCTAGCTGGGAGTAAGACTGGGTAAGACTCTGTTTAAAAAAAAAAAAAATTAGAACAAGGTCCTTATCTTACAAAGGAAAATAGGCTCAGAGAGGGTTAGTGATCTGTTCAAAGTCACACAGGATTTTAATTTTAGAATGGGCACTCCGGATCCCTATCCATTGGTATAATTCAATTTTTCAGAGTGCCCCATATTGTCACAGCTAACATTCCCAGATCTTCCCAAGAACTACTATATCTTTCTGGCAGTTAGATATGGAAGCAATATACCAAGTATCCATAGACTATATTTTAATTTAAGAGTAGCAAACGCGTTCTGTGTGTGTGTATGTGTGTGATGTGTAACTGCTCTGTTTCCTTTCCCTACTGTTCCCTAACCTTTCTGTAGAACCACCACCTTCTTCAAGTATCACATTTAACAAAGAAAATAAAAGCTGTTGCACAGTCCTACCTGTCAACTCCTTGTAAGAACCTTTCTAGGGCTTTACGTGCCTAACAGAAAATGCTCAGTGTGACCTCTGGAGATTTATCAGAGGAACTGGGCAAGTCTCTTGGGCTGGATGACCCATGAGAGGCAGATGACCTATAGGGGGTAAATTTTGAACGTGAAGGGGATGGATGAAGAAGCAACAAAGGAATGGAAAATGGGGACATACTTGTCAACTCTAATTATCCATACAAACAGATTTCAATTTAAAGCGGCAAGTAATTAAAAAAAAATCTATTTGCCTATGGAAATTAGGGGCATAATTTATTTTGGCAGTAGATTCCCCTTGCTAATTATATTTTTCACAGGATGAAATTTAAATTAATTTTCATTCTTGATCACACAGCGGTTGGGTGTTGGTAGGAAGTTGTGGGAATTTTCCTGGATGGTAGGGGGCTGTCAGGTCAAGATTAAGAACTTGCCAAAGACAGGCACAAAGGGGACAACCTCCATACAATAAAGCGCTGCGAAAAATTGGCGTGGCCACAAAACTAGGAAGTTTGGCAAATGTTTGGCTGAGAAAAGACTGGTGGTTAGAAATTTAGAAATTTCTCAGTCCTTGCTGTCCCAGGAACAGACACAAATCAATTTCAGTAATGTCCCATTTGGTAAAGAGTAGAAGATGACTCACAACTATGGGCTGTTTTGGGTTTAAGTTTGTCAGTACTTGGGTGTCTTCTAATGATACATCACTAACTCTTGTCCACTTTGGGGGCTCTACAATTGTAGTCAGGAACTGCTCCAAATACCAATCTGTAACAGACAACCATTAAATATCACTGCCCTCATCGTATTCTATTAACCCCTATCACTAGGAAGGGCAGGAAGAAATGAGCTTACAAAAGACACAGGAGGAAAAAAAGAAAACATAATTCACCACTGATCAATACATATACATAATTTCATAATTAAACCCAGTATTTGGGAACACCCTTCATTTGGAATTCTGCACACATTTCTTCTTTGAATCACTCTAACACTAACGGCTTCCCAAGAAAACAACATTTTGATGTCAAAGCTTTTCCTTTTAAAAGGAAAAAAGATCATGAATTGAAGTGAGACAGGAAATGATCCTGGGAGGAAAAACTCCTGAAAGACATAACCTTTGAAAAGTTAGTCATTTAGAAAACTTTGCAAGAGGAGAAGAAAATATGCATGCCTCTCATTAGCACCAAAATAGCATTTAGAACAGAATCATTCAATTAAGGATGGTAAAACTATAACATTTTACAGAACTTAATGACAACAATTTGTGTAATTATTGTACTATTTTCTTCACCACAGTACTATTTTATCACCACAGTATCATTTTAATGGGATAGTATTTGATGCTTTTTTATTAGCAGATGTGATTTTTTTTTCAGACTGTGACACCGGGTGAGAATACCCATAATTTAAATTAAAGTACCCATATTAAAATGGCTATCTCTTTCCAGTGCATGATGAAGGTATATCATCTCGTTAATTTTGTTAATGATTTTTATTTTTGTCCAATGATAGTTAAGTAGGAGCCTGGAGCTGTCTTCCTTTGAGACTTCTCATTTCAGAAAATTATCTAAATCCACAAGAAGGAAGAACTTACAATGTGCAGCATTGGAAGCTGCAAGCAAAGTGCACCTCTTTCTCACTGACTTAATACCAATGCAGTCCTTCTAGGAGATGCCTTTTCTCCCTTTTATAATGATTTTATACAATTTAAATAAAAGTACAAAGTAACATGGTCTTTGTCTCAATTACACAAAAATTAGAGCTAAGTGGTCGGTAAATGATGGCAGAAATGGGGACATAAGCCTCTAATTAAGGTTCTGAATGAGAAAAGGATTTAATTCAGCAAAGCATTAATGGGACTTTTAAACATATTTTAGAATGTTTCTAGCAATACTAAAAATGGATATGCAATTACTAGTGAACTAAGTGGAGGTTTACTACATACATGGATTTGTTATATGTACGGAAATAATCTTTCTACTATAATTGCTATAGATGAAAATACTGAAAATACCTTAGGACTCTCATAACTATACATCGGCTTGCAAAGAGCAAGGCATGATGACATGTACAAATGTGAACCTGAAACAGTCCTTCAAGATGGATCCCAAGCAGCTGTTTTAAATTTAAATAGAGCCAAGCAGCCATTATCACGGGTCACACAGGTACTCTTGAGTTCCCAGAAAAGCCGCACCTTTTATTTCTGAAACCTTCAGTGCTCACCTGAACCAGCCAATCACAGCTCATTTGTATCAACCAATCACGACACAGCTGTGTTAACCAATCAGAACTCAGCTGCACTGACCAATAAGAACTGAGTTTCAATCCTTCATTTGCATAAATGAACCTGATTGGGAATCTACTCAGGCACTTTTGCTATAAAACCCCAGTCTTCCCTTTGTTCTCTGGATCACACCTTTGTTATACAGCTGAGTCTCCTTGGTTTGCGGGTCTCTTTCCTCCAGATTCCTTTTCAGAGAACTTTTGTTCACGGTGGTATATATATTTTTTCAGCTCAACTATTTATTTCCCTATGGTTCAAGACTACTGAATGTGTTACAATCACTGCACTTGCTGACTACCGTTTTTAGTTACAAGTTGAATTGTCCCAGGTGTGGATTTTGCCAAAATCGTGGTCACTGTCCACATGGTGTCTGGAAGACCGTTTGGCAGGTAGAGTCAGGGAATTTGCTAGGATTTGTTCCTCATACACTGCAATAGTACAAGTAGGCATTATGACCCCCTGTAGCAGATGCTGTCAGTCCCCTGCCTAGGTGCCTCCTATGTCATTAGATTGTGCTCCTGAGGACCACTTCTAACTCCTTTCCTCGGCACTCTTTTTAGGAATTGTGGGAAAGTACACTGCTCCTATAAAGTTTTTGAACAATGGTTTTGTTCAGGAAAAATGTATGATATGTAATGTATTATATGCAGCTATTGTTTTCATCCAAAGTAACTACTATGAGAAACATTCTTTGCAATACACTTTAAAATAAGCAGATAGCAAATTTACCTTGAGCCCTAGTGGGGGGAAAATTCCCTTAAACTCTGAATTTTAAAAGGTTCATGCGTATTTGCATCAATGTGCTGTGGTATCAAAATACATCTTATTTTGCATCTAATCTCCTTCCTAGATAGGCTGATAACATATAATAAATGAGTTTTCACTGCTATTCTTGTACTAGTCCCACAGGAGTCTACAGCAATGTCCTTTCTGAAATTAGTAATTTTAGCCCAATCCATACCGATGATTATGGAGATGAAACAAAAAACACTGCATTTTACATTTAAAACAATGTAACTATCCAGGTTAATAACATTCCTCTGTATGGAAAAGCTTTTCGGCATGACTAATTTTGTCTTGCAGCTAACTAGAAAAATTAGCATATCCCTATTGATTATGTATATTTGGGGTGATTAGGGAATCTTTGTACTTCACAGAAAATAATAAAAACGTTTCTTGCAGATATTCTGGAAGGACCAAAGGACCCTTATGACCACCCTGTGAAAGACTATAGATGAGAGAGGAAAAGCATGGCAAATAACTTTAGTATTAGGAAGTAATAAGAAAGTAAAAATGAAATTGTAAAAGCCAAACACAGCATCTTTTTGTTTTTTTGGTATGTCTGTACAGTGAAGATATACCCGAAGCTGTCAAAACCATATTAAATGGGGCATAGTTAAATTGAGTGCCTCTGATAAGGGGCTCTGCCAGGCTATCAAAGTTTTCCATCAGCTGGATTGAATTTCCAGCATATTGCACATTTCCACACGTTCATTCGCTCTCTTTCCTTTCAGTGACACTACAAGGGCAGCCTTAGATATGCTTATAATTTGTGGTTTTATAATGCAGGGGATATCTACATTTTCAAAGAAGGCACAATACCATGAGAACCAAGAGCAAAAATGGTGGGAAAAAAGAAACAAAAAATTTTGCAATGAACATAATCTGCATACAATTTTGGAGAGTTAAAAAAAAAAAAAGACCTTATAGTTCTGCAGAGCCCAGAGATACTTGAATAAAAAATTTTCAAATTAAAGTCTGTGAAACTCTAAGGAAACCTAGACATCAGTAAGTAATTACAACTAATAATTAATAACTAAGAATGCCAACCATGATCACTTTTAAAATCTGCTCTACTCTCAAACCACTCCAGAAAAAAGATATGTAATTACTTCATATTTCAAATTTTCCCTTGGAAAATGATAGCATGTACTATAGAGATACAGTAATTTTCTAAGGAGAGTTTTTTTGGTGTAAGTGCTCTACCTAAAAGAAACAAAGAACATCGTCAAGTCGATTACACAAGAACATAAAGAATGCAAGGAGAGTAAGTGCAATTTCAGGTAATTTTAAAACAAAAATATTATCTGAAACCAACATACCCTAGGAAAATATAAAAATACTCTCTTATTTATTTACTTTTTAAAGGAAGTCTACTCCCTGAGTTCTCACAATGAATAAGCTGAACGATAGGGAGCCAAGTACCAAAAAGGATTTCTTAGTCTTGACACCTTCTGTCTAGGTAAGATGTATCAGTTCCTATAACTTTCATAAAAAATGAACAATGCTTAAATCAAGTCATCAAAATAGACAACACTCTCTTAAATTGTTTAGCACTTTTATTTTTAAAATCATGTTCATTCCTTTTCTGTTGCTAATGATGTTGGAAATAATCATCAAAACAAATTTCCAGCAAAGGGTATAACTGGAAGATGATGGCGGTAGCATCATTTGCCTGCAATGCACCACGATTATACTGCTGTTCTGAAAACAGAGCTGGGTAAAGCAGTTGCTGGAGAGAGCCATGCCCACTCTCAGTCCAGCTGATAGCTGTCTGCTGCACTTATCACCAGGATTTCTCTCTTTTGTTTTAAAATATATATATTTTTTTACTTTCTTTTTTCCCCCATAATCTTTTACCCCCATATTTTCATCAGCAAAGAGTAGAAGGAACCCAGCCAGAACATCTTAGAATATAGCACTTGGTACCCAGGATGATGGAGCACTTACCAGGGAGTCTTTCGATATTTCCATATCGGCTTTGGTTTTGATGTTTTTCTTGTGGTTTCCTTGAGTGCTGATAGAGCTGCCGGTGAGACAGGAGCCCTGGGAACTGCCCTTTAGCACATTCCTGCAGGAAACATTATTTGATCCACTTTCTGTCTGTTGAGCTGTTTTCTTATCAACTCTGCAGGTAGAAAGTGATTCCTCTGATAAATTACATTGCTCTTCCTCAACCACTCTCCTTTTCCCAATCTTATAATGTTCAAAGTAACCTCCGTGTAGCTCTTTGTCTTGAAACCTTTGAGTGATAGGTATTTCTCACTAGCCTTGATCAAATCTTCAAATATTCCAGTAGTGTGTCAATTTAGATTTCATAATAATTTTTTTTATGATTGCTATGGGGAGGGGCAAAATAAAAAACCAGTGAAGAGTGATTGCTAAATATGTTTCTGGCTTAAGATCGGCAGGAAATGTAATTATCTCTGGAAAGTTTATAAATATACGTTTGTTCAATGAAATCGGCATGCTTTAAAACGTATGAGTAATTTTCTTCCATTTCATGCCATGTGGGTATATTCATGGTTCCAAGTGTAGGTGGAATTTCTATCAACCTTGATAAAACTTACCATTTTTTAATTTCATTGGTTTAATCATTGGTTTGGTTAACAAAGTAACATGGACTAAATTATCATTTTATTGCTAACTTTTATATCATTGTTTAAATTCTGGCTAATGTGTAAAAGACTGCTATTATGCATTTCTGCCTGTATGAAAACATGCTTGACTGGTATTTAAAATGCAGGAAGCAAACAACTCTCTTTAAGGGGGTGAGAGGGACCCCTGTGCATTACCACCCACTTTTCCAATGAGTTACCTGTTCAAAAGTTCCGTCAGAAAAGTATCTTTCGATGAACATGTAACAGGGCTGGGTCTATTTCTTGGTTCAAACTTCATTTGGTTGTAAATGTCTTGTGGTGTTTTCCAATTATTTTTGCTTTGTAAACCACTGTCTGGACTATCTGCCGATGTGGTATCCCTGATCACCCCATTTTCTATCTCACACTGTAGTTCAGGCTTCTTTTTTTCTTTCTTTCTTTCTGATTTTAGTTGTTTGTTTCCAAATCCCAAGACTTTTGCATCTTTCTTTTCCACTTTGGTTTTGGAGACATCCATTTTCCTGCTACTGAGGGCTGGAAGTCTGCTCTTCCGAAAACCGAACCAGCTGGCAAAAGAAGGGCTGGGCTTCTGCTTCGCTTCTACAGAGGTGGACTTTGTTTGCACTTGGCCCTTTTCCACATTTTCCTGAATGCACAACATGACCTTTTCTTCGATTGTGGGTGAGGGGGGGGCTTCTGAGCTCAGAGCACCAGTCCCAGTTGTAGAGGCATCTGGATGCCTTCCAGAAGTTTCTAACTTGGATGTCCTGCTTGTTTCAAAATAGCTTGGACACTGCATCCTTCCTGGGCTTTGCAGGGCTTGAGGGCAGTCTGTTGGGGTGGGTGGGCACCTGCAGCGGTCACTGGCTGGCTCCACAGGCACAACCACACGGGGACACTCTCCCTGGGCATAGGCCTGCTGGCCTCCCTCTCCAGGTGGAATGAGGAGCCCTTCAGACTTTGGAGGGATCCTCAAAGGCAACTTGCTTGGGCTCCCATGATGACTGCTGGAGCTTCCTGAGCTCCCCAGAGAGCCTTGGCTGGAGGAGGGGTGTCCCAAGGGCCTCCCAGCACTGGGGAGACTCTCAGACCCCAGAGTAGCAGGGTTCTTGCTGGGAGAGGCTTCGGTAGAGGAGTTCTGCCGGGTAAGAGAATTGCCTCTCTCAGCAGTGTTGGTAATAATCTGAGTTCGGACTTTGCCTGGCCCTTCCATGGGAGGCGTGGAGGGCTTGTCTCCTGAGTGAGCACTGAAGCTCTGGCTGCGGGCTTTGGCGCCATTCATGCCTAGAGCGGGTTTTAGGTGTGGCTTGCTGGAGGAGAGGGATCTTTTCACAGATCTATTTTCTACCCCATCTCTTCCATCAGCCCCAAGGATGCTACTTTCCAGTGACTCTGGCAGTGCTGCTTCCAGGGGAAGCCCTTCGGCTAAACTGTCCTGCGCTGGTAAACCTAGTGCAGTCACGTGTTTTCCACCCCCTGTGGTCTCATCAGGGCTTGCTGGATTCCTGGAGTCCTCTGGCTTAGACTTACTCACAGCCACAGAACTTTTGGAGGCTTCATTTAAACTGTCTTTTTCATGTTTCCCTGGCACCGTGGAACTTTTCCTGAGCAACTGGGGAGACTTCATGAGAACTTTGAGTCCCACTGGGAGGCGAGTCTTCAGCCCTTTCTCATGAGTGCTCTGACAACCATGTGGGGTACTATGGCTTTTGGAGGATGATGACGATGGTGAGACACTGCTAACCTGAGATGATGGCGACTCATTTGCCCCTAAGAAGGAAGGCCTGGGGGATGTGGAGACACTGTCATTCCATTGTCCTTTTCTTCCTGGAGATACGCTTTTGGAGGATGGTATTTCCAGTGGCTCGTGGGTTAAAGGACAATTCTTGGGAGTCCGTAACCCCGTGTCCATTTGCATGGTCCCAAGAGTTTGGTGAGGAGACGTTTTGGGGACACCTCTCTTTGGAGAGACCTTTGGAGGCCCCAGAGCCATCACAGCGAATGAGCTGGAGGGGGTATGAGCAGGGCATCTGGTTTGAACCACTGTTTCTGTGGAGGGCAGTGGGTGAGTGAAGACAGGCTTTCTGAAGGCCACAGAAGGTTTCTTCCTCTGTGCTTCTGTTGTGGCCTGATTAGAAGAAGTAACAGCAGTGGAGGTTCCTTTCAGCAGAGGGGATTTGAATAGCGTCCTTGCTATTTCACCAGGGACTCTGGGTTCTGGCTTGGCAGTTGAAGGTGGTGGCAAATACTCATGGTTGGGCCTGGTCAGTAGGGACACTGACCTGCCAGGAGGGGGTGGGGGAGAAGGGGACCTCGCTCCTGCCTCTGGCCCAGAGTTGCAGTGTCCATCCCTCATGGGGGGCTCTCCGCTGTCACTAGGCGCAATGAGGGGCCTCGACCGTGACCCAGGAGTGTGGCTCGTGGAGCACTGGACCCAGTCTCTCCTGCTGGGCATTTTGGAGCTGTGAGGAAGTTGGGTGGGGTGTTTTGGAATGTGTGAATCTGGCCGTAATTCAAAGAGGGGCCCCGGGCTCTCAGTCTTTGTGAACCGTGAGAGTTTCCCAGGGGCTAAGGCCAGTGATTTTTCAAGAGTCACCGGGCCAGAAGAGGGGACTGGTGTCGAGGCTTCAGGCTCCATTAGTTTTGATTTCTGAGGTGAAGGCTTGCCTCTGGCAGGTATTTTCGTCAGACTTTGCTTTTGATAGACGCCCATGGATGCCGAAGACCTAGAACTACTCTGGCATGACATGCTGTGTGTTGGCCTGACCAGCTTTTGTTGCTGAGTATTTTGTGTCACTGTCCTGGGGCTGAAAGATTCAGCGGGCACCATGGGAACAGTATCTACATTAGCTTTTGGAATGTGTTTCTCAGTTTCCTCTTCAGATCTTTTGAAGAAAGGACAGTCTCTTGCAGCTGCTCCTGGCTGTAAACAAGTAATTCCCTGAGGTAAAAGTTCAGTGTGTTCTGCCTTGGGTCCAGTGGGGGCTGAATTGATGGAAATTTCATTTCTGGTAACAGTGACAACTCCAGTCTGGTGAGAGCTGAATTCAATGGGCTCGCCGTCTTCTGCATCAAATATTACAGTAATACACTCTTCTGAAGAAGTCCTTTTAATAACCCTTTGCTGCTTAATGAAACTAAACGTCTTTGGCCTAGTCTCTACATGGATGGGCACTTGCTTTTCCTCCTCATCAGGAGACTCAAGTTGAGATTTTCCAAATCCCATGAGGACGTCTAGGTTCTCCAAGGACTTATTGGTATCTGCAGCCAATGACAAGTCTGAAGGACTTTTCTCATCACTACTCTCTATGTGCAACTCACCAAGGGTTTCGTTGTCATCAGTGTCTGAAAGCTGGAGACTGAGAGCCACGCGGCCATGGCCCTGGCTGTGTGGATCCCTCTCCCTCTGTACCTGAGGTGCCTGCACACTTGGGCACAGGTTCCTCTCTAAGAGACAGGTACTGGCACAACTCGTCAGCTTTTCAAGCCTCTCGTTGGGATAAACTGAGGACGTGCCTTCTGAAAAGTGTTTTCCATCTGGCTCCCAGCCAAACAGACTGTCAGAAACACTGTGGGTTAACTTACTACCATGGGGCCTGCAGCCCTGGCTTGGGGTTGCCTGGAGCAACACTAAGGAAGAAGAGCTGTCTTCAGCGTCATCATGGGAATCTGTATCAAAGACAAATGCCTTGTGGGGCTTCTTGCGGGGGCTCCCTGTGTCAGTTGGTTTGCAGGGGGAACACTCTTTGAGGCTGCTACTCTTAATTCCTGGAGAGTATATCCCTTCATTTGAATTCATGCAATCTTTGTAACCCCATTTGGTTATCACTGATGGGGTTTCAAGTAATACTTTTCGCTTCTGTAGCTTTCTTAGCCCTTCCAAAATGTGGCTTTCCTTGACACGAGTTGGAGGTAGTTCATCTGTAGGACTAGCAAAGCCACTTGGGAGCGAAGAATCAATACTTAGCCTTTTATCCCAGTTTTGTGATGACTGCTAGGAAAGAAAAGTAGATATCAGAAGTGATCACAAATATATAAAAGGAAAAGTCCATCATGGGACTTTGTGCTAGTGGTTGATAAGTATTCACATATAAATGCCTACATTAATTAGGTAATTAATTAATTCACTAACTACACAGCAAACACTCATTTGCCAGGTCCTATGCTAAGTGGCACAGAGGTAGAAAGAAATAGAAGGTAAGGACCGTGACTTCAAGGAACAGAAATCTCAGCAGGTGAGAGATCACTTGGCCACAACTACCTGTACATCGCAGGAGCAAATGACAAGTACAAATGGTAAGTACTCTGGAGATCAGAGGAGGGAGACTACAGATCTCTTTGGAAAAATCATGAAAGGCACATAGGAAAGTATTTCTCAAAAAAAAAAAAAAGTGCTAGTCATTTAAAGAAGTCATTGAAAGATGGATAAGTTTGCCTTAGGTTAAAAGTGGGGGAAATGATTTCCGAGTAGAAGAAATGGGATGGGCAAAAACCTAAGCTGGAAGGTATGTTCAAGGTGCACTTAGGGAATGACTAAAAGACAATATGACTTCGCTGTAGAGTATCTGTGAGAAGTGGAGAGGGGAAAGCTGAAAAAACTAAGTTGGTCCATATCTGTATGTTACTCCCATTCTAACATTTGATAGTTCTGTGACTTTATGGCTTTATTTGGTAGGCAATGGATGTCTATTAAAAACTTCTGAAGTTCCTACAGACACACACACACACACACACACACACACACACACTAGCTGGGCATTTCCTGTTAGAACCCTATAGCAATTATTCACCTACTAACTCAGAAGGGTCAATTTCTCGCCCTTCATACCTCCCGAAATGCCAGCCTTAGTTTGGAAAAGTGTATGGGAAATGACACCGGCACAGGAGTGCTTTCTACGCATCCATATTTTCTCTTTGTACTGCTAATGAGAAATGAAAGGGAAAAAAGAGAACTAACATTTACTGAGCACCTGCTGTATCCCAGCCATTACACAATGCTTTAACTTCATCTTCAGAAAAGGAACCTGAGAGCCACTGATTGGTCTGCTGGAGATCGCACAGTGAGGAAGAGCTGGAGCAAAGGTCTGAACTCTGGTTTTTCAGGCTCTTTCTACAACACTGTCGATTTGACTCAGTTTGATAGTGGCTGTGAGGGGATGTGCACCCGGGCAGTCTGGCTGTGGAGCCTGCACCCCTCCACTTGGTGCTGTGCCACCAAAGCCAAGGTTAGCCCCTGGTCTCGCCTCTCCAAGGGTCAGCGCCATCACAGAGATCACAGGTTACCCCGCACGATTTCTTGAATGGAACTTGTAGAGTTTAGGGGGCTGACCTAGTGACTTTTTTTAAAAAAGGCTATATGATTAATGGTGAAGAACTTCAAGGGAGGACTAAAGTGGTTTCAGAAGCGCACTCTGTACCAATCTTGCCTACACCGACCATCCCCTGCCCTACAACTCTGGACACCAGCCCCATGCTCATATACAGAGGCTAAAAAAGTGTCAGAAACTTCCACTGGGATCTGGGCTTTTTAGTAAGTTGTGAACATTTGCTTACTTCTAAGGAATTTTCATGAAAATTACTCTTGCTATCAACTACACACACATTTGTTTTTTTTTTATTTTTATTTTTTGTGCTCTACACGTTAAGAGAAACTTCTCTAGTAACGAACTATAGAAATGATCCCTGAAAGTATAGTCTTTGTTTTTAAGTCAAATAATATATTTTCTTTAGAAAATGCTCCAGCATCAGAAGGTGCCGGGGTAAGATGCTATTTGGTGATCTCCTCCCTCCTCTTCTCCCACAGCATTAAAAACTCCTTGGGAAATCAGAAGAAATCCCACTAGTGAATCTGGGTATTACAGACAGACCAGAGAGCAGGTGCCACAGTTTGGGTTTCTAAGAATTTCCATGATCCTGACAGTCATTGACAATAGAGAAGAGAAACCAGACAAAAGCACCCCACAAGAGACTGAGAAAGGCAGATCTGTTCAACTCACAGACGACATGCTCAGCCTCTGCCCCTGACCTCCTTTCTGCCCCTCCAGAGCCCGCCCACGCTGCAATTTGGCCCACCCCGCAGTTAGCAGCTGCCAGCCTCCCAGGGCCCAGGCTCTCTGCCTGCCCAGTGAGACTAGCCACATTCCTCCATCAGATCTCCACAGGAGGTTAAGGTATTTAATAACTTGAGAACAGTTTGGACCAATCTTGAAACTTGAGGGGGAAGAAACGCATGCATCCCCTGTGGGAGAGACGGCGGGGGAGAAGCTGGCATTTCTCACGGGCAGCTTCAAGCACCTTGCTGGGAAACACTGGAAGAGAATTGCTCTAGGGAAGCAGTGTGGTTGGCTAAAGATGCTGCTGACAAGGCAGGGGCCTGTGTTTAATGTCCACGGGCCTCTTCTATTTCTTGATGGCATAATAACAATTCACAGTTTTTTTACAGGACATTTTTGGTCTTAATCAGAACAAATCAAACCCTACAAAGGGAACAACCCCTCCATGGTTCAGGCTGACTCAACAAGGCCAATGTAAACAGAATGATTAAGAGGGAAGGGTCTGGAGCCAAATGCCTGTCTCTGCCATGTACTGGTTATGAGATCTGGGGCCAGTTCCTTAACTTCTCAGCACTGTAAAATGGGAGAATTGAGAACCTAGTAGGCTATTGTGAGCATTAAATGAGCTAATACTTGGGAAGTACTTAAAAAGCTCCGCTGCACAAGGCAATTCCTCATCAATTGGAGCCAAAGTCCCCCATGCAGGGCAGGCTAGTGCATTTCCTGCAGGCTTCCTTTCTGTTTCTACACACATAAAAAGTATTTAAAAAATACTTGTGAGCTTGAAAATGTCATTAGTCATACATTTTTTATTATATAAGTTAATGTAGTATTCACATTCAAATTCATACGCACGAGTTTGTTATGTAAGTTACTAAATGAGTACATACTAAATGAGTCCCTGGCACAAGGTAAGAACTATAGTAGTTCCTTCACTAATATAAATTTAAAATAACTGGACGGGACTGGGCCTAGCCTGCTGGGTTCCTGAGAACCAGGACTGTCCACTGCGAGACGTGACCACGGCAGGACCCTATCAGGGATCCAGAGGATGGCCACCTGAGTGTCCATGAAGTTTCTTAAGAACCTTCCTTCTCTTCTTTCAGGGAAGAAATTGCCTTAGAACACCAAGGAGTGCTCTAATTGGAAGAATTTCAGCCAAAAAATGAAAAAGAAAGTAAAAAGACTCTGAGAGGGAGAGAGAGAAAGAGGTGTGAGAATGAAATGAGCAGAGCAGGGAGCCCTGGGAGCCAGCGGTCTTCACAGACAAAGCAAGAAAACATCCCTAGCCATCTTCCCAATCCGTTCTGAGCCAGGCCCCTGGCAGTCATTATTCAGAGCTCCTAACAACTCCTCGGAGGGAGCAATTTTGATAATGTGGCAGGCTCTGTACTTTGCATTAGAAGTCTGAGTCCAAGGGAATAAGCTCTAAATGCAAGCTTGAAATCTTTTTCGGAGTTCTTGCTCAGAGGATGACAAAGCTACTCCCTCGCCAATATTTTATGGGAGTTTTCGACTTTTTCTGGTTTCTATACCACCAAAACCACAAACTAAGTTTATACAAATGATAGGAAAATGACCTCCAAATATTCTGATTCAGAGTTTCCATTCTCATGTACTCTTTGCTTTTCTTCAACATTAGGGAACTGCTAAAACACCTACTTCAAATATTTGCCTTACACTGGTGGGCAAAGAGATTTGTTCAAAGCATGAGAAATCTGCCCTCTTTGCAGATGGGAGTCGTTCCAGTGGTAGTAATTATTTAAAAACCTGGTGAAGGAATTCCTGGCATATTAGTAGGAATATGCCTACCTTTACTTGATGCCGTGGCCCCTGTCATGTGCCACGGTATTTTCTCTCTCTACTATGCTGTCCTCCAATTTATAGTAAAACAGTGTTTCATGAGGCTATAGCATTGATCAGAGGAGGTCAGTATAATACCTGAACGGATACTCGGCAAATAATACTCATTTCCTTTTTACCCTTCCCTCCCACCCTCTGCCTCCATGACCAAACCCTACCAGAAGAGGATTCTTTTCTGGTTCACTCTGATGCTGAAGTGCCTTAGGAGGCCTTACCCTTTTCCTGAGATTCTTCCCATCATGCCATGTGTAGGAGGAGCCGCTGGAGTACTCGCTGCAGGTGCTTGAAAGAGACAGTTCACTGCTGCTGCAGCTGTTTCGAGGACAGAGATGACCAGGGACAACAACCCCCAAGCCTGGGCATTTCAAAGCCGGGGGTCCTGATTTTGCATTCAGTTGGTATTCCTGAAAGAGCAGGACAGCTCTGAGCAAGGGGAGAGTAAATATCTTGCTTAGGGGCGAGTAAATATCAACTGAACCACACAGTGAGGTAGGAAGGAATACAGATACTCCTTGACTTAAGACAAGGTTACATCCTGATAAACCCATCGTAAGTTGAAAATGCGCTTAACACATTTAACCTACCAAACATCATAGCTTAGCCTAGCTTATCTTAAACGTGTTCAGAACACTCACATTGGGCAAAATCATCTAACACAAAGCCTTTTTTATAATAAATTGTTGAAACTCTCATGTAATTGATTGAATACTGTATTAAAAAGTGAAAAACAGAATGGCTGTCTGGGTACTCAAAGTGCAGTTTCTACCAAAATGACATCACTTGCACCATCGTACAGTTGAGAAATCATTAGGTTGAACCATAGTAAGTCAGGGATTTTCTCTGTAGTACAGTGCAGTAGCTAGAAGCACAGGTTTTGGAGTCCTATAGACTATAGGCTCAAATCTTGGCTCTGCTTCTTACTAACTATGGCTATAGGGAAATTATTTCATCTTTCATAGCCATATTTTCTTTTAAAAGGGAATAATAATAATAATGCTATCTATCTTATAGGGTTATTGCAAAGACTAAATGAGGTCCTAGCTATGAAGCATGAAGCACAGTGTCTGGCCTATAGTAAGTGCTTAATTATTACCACCATTATTAGGCAAAAGTATCACAATGGTTGTTTCTCATTTTATTCAGCCATACTGGTGAGAAAATCAGATCAATATCAAAACATGAGTCCAATGCTACAAAAGGAAGAAGACAGAGTAGCATCTTTGGCTATAGGTTCAAGAGCATGAGCACTAGACTGTGAGTCTTGTGGTCTAGATGTCAGGCTACACACTGCCACTAAATATGTGCTTTTGGGAAAAGAAAACATTTAACTTCCATGGACCCTAGTGTCTTCATCTCTAGAGTGGGGCAGCTCTACCAGATTACTGCCATGGTCCCCTCTAGTTCCGATGGTATCTTTCTAAGTCGGCAACCAAATGCCCATTGCACATCTGGGCCACCTGACGGGAAACCATGCACAGCGAACACCAAACTTGGTATCATGAACCTCCACTGTAAAAGATAATATAACTTTTCATATCCAGTCCTTGTTACCGTTTGGCTATAAATGGTAACAACCCTCACATCAAGTAGATCTGGGTCCCTCGCAGAAGGTCCAGGCCGTTGGAGTTCTAGTGGGTCTGCATAAGCAAGGGTGACAAATAAAGCTGTAAACATCCAGGCATATCCTGACAGCCACATTACAGGCCCCTCTTGTAACAGATGAAGCTCCAGAAACTGGGCAGGCTAAACTAATTTAGCATGCTGACCACTGAGAACAGAATCTCCCTATTACCATCCAATTCGAGTCTCCTATTTATATAAAGCTTTGTTTCAGAAACTCTTTGATGGGCAGCCATCTGTCTTTGTGTCACTTGCATAGTGGTGAAGCTTCTTACTTCTGCAATTTATTGACAGTTTATGGGTGCCTTTAGTACCTGAGTACTTATCACTATTCTCCAAATGCAATTCCAACTGACGGTGACTAAACACCAGCTTGGGGAAGGAAGGCAAGGATGATCTGATAGTACCTGTGGTAAATATTAAGCCCCTATATAAGTACATAGGGCATGTTTAATTTGCTCTCTAATCAATATCCATAATGCTTAATAATGTTAGATTTTTCAGTATTAGGCATCTGCCTTGCTATCAATACTTCATTTTTGCTGCACAATAATCTCTTTAAGTGATCTAAAAATGCCAAGAAATTTTACTACTCCATTTTTCCCCCTGAAATTTGGCTCTAAGTATAATTGAAAGGAGAAACATGTCTTAAAATCCAGCTTTCAGCAATATCTACTGATTTATGACCTTGTTTAGTGCCAGATGTAACTTAGTTAAGGGGAGTTCATATTTATATCTGAACAGATGCCTACAACCAATGGTTCTATCGCACAAAAGCACCTGCCATATAAGCCTCCGCCACTGCAAACATCTGGAATGTGCTTTCAGAAATACCGCTTAGGCTCCACTTCTACCTGTGTGCTTTCCATTGCCGCCATCCTGTTCTCTCACGTTGTGTTATTTTCGTAAGCAGAGTGGGGTTGTCATTTGGGACTGCCTCTGCTCTGACAGATGTGTCTGTTCTTCAGAGAGAGTGTGTTTGCGTCCTGCCAGGCTATTCAGATCTAAACTTCTCCAATGGCCTTTTCACACTCTGCTCGGTTTTCGGTTATAATGTACATTTTACCTTTTCCCAAAATATTGAGCTATTGTAAGTAATTTCCTCTGTCTTTCCTACCTATCCTTTCCCAATACATCTATCAAAATTATACTTACTTTTACAACTCGACTCAATTCCCAGGCCCCCTTTAATGAATGAGCCCCCTCTCCCAGTCATCATGCATGTGTATACCTCCTGCACAGATGCTGGATTAAGATGATGGGAAACTAGAACTCAGGGGATGGGCTGCAGCAGGAAGGAATTGCTGCCTCTCCTTTGGCCTTGAACTTGAGATGCCCAGATGTGATGGAGGATACTTAAAGGAGGTGGAAAAGGCAGGTCAATGCCACGTGCAGGCAGGTGGGGATGGTTAAGCAGACAGGTGTCCTCTAAGACAAACTTTTCACACTTTCATGTGCACATGAATCATCAAGGGATCTTGTTAAAATGCAGATTCTGATTCAGTAATTCTGACCGAGGACCTGAGATGTACGTAGCGCTTTTAACAAGTTCCCAGGTACCTCGATGCTGCTATTCTGGGACCTGTGCTCAGCGTAGCAAACCTCTAGGAGAAGCTATTCTGGGACCTGTGCTCGGCGTAGCAAACATCTAGGAGAAGCTATCAGAGAAGTCTATCTCTTGTGTGGATCCTTGGCAGCACCGTGCGACACCTCACAGTCTGATCTGGGCTGTGCTGAGCCAGATAAGGGGAATGGCTGAGCCCATCCACGGGCCAGTGACTTGGGAGGGTGTGTACGTGTAGCGGCTGATTACAGAGTAATTCCTCACAGAGACAAGGAAGGGGCCACTTCTCCCTACTGGGAAACTCTCCCACTTCCCCCACCTTGGACAATCAACGTCTGAATTTAATAAGGGCTACCTGATACAATGACTTCAAAGTGAGCTCGTTTCTCCCACAATTTCCTTCATCAGAGTATGATTATCATGTAGGATTATCTACTCCAGTCAATCACTGTTCTGTGGTTGAACACTTGAACTCTGTGGCTGTGTATGAGGTTTAAATCCTGGCTCTTCCACTCGCTAGCTCTTTGAGCTTGGGAAAATTACTTAACCCCTCTATGCCTCAGTTTCTTTCTTTGTAAATGGAGAGAATGACAGCACCTACTACATAAGATCACTGTGAAAACTGAACAGCCCTGGCATATGGTAATGCTTAGGTACTTTTAGGTGTTGCTACCATTATTAAACATGGTTTGTTTTTTTTAAACATATATATATATATATACGTGGTCTTTGCTCTTCAATGGAGCCATCAGTTCATAGTCTCCCCAAAATACCCCGTTTTACACTTCTTGAGACTCTGTCATAATCTGACGCCTTGCACATAAAGCGGTAAAATAACTGTGTTGGGAAGTAGCCAAAAGTGGGTGTACTTTGTTTCCAGGGATTGCTGATGTGTGTGATATTAGTAGATACCTTTCTCAGTTATCATTTCCACCTTTACCATGTTTTTCTGTGGCTGTGGCATGATGCCACATATTAACGGAGAACAGAAGAGGGCTAAAGCAACAGAGGTCTTATTATTGTCCCAATATTGGTAGCAGGCACAGTGTTACATGCATTTCATGTATTATCTCACTTAATCCCCACCACAACTCTCTGAAATAGAAAAGAAATAACATTATCCTCATTTCATAAATGGGAAAATGGAGGCACTGAGGTTTTAATAGCTTGCCCAAAGTCACCCAGCCAACACAACATTCTGATGCCAGGCCCAAGTGCTAGCCATTATGCCACAATGCCACGTAAGACCCATGACAGTGAGCAGAACTCCCAGAAATACACAGAACACCATGACTCCCCCTGGGCATAGCTGTTATTAGTAATAGATAATGATTATTCTTAAAATTCTTCTTTGTCACAAATATATATTGGCTTCCACTGCAACATTATCTTAATTATGTTGATTTAATTGGGAAAATACATCCTGTTGCACTATCCGAAGTGTACTCTTCTCATTGTTTATTTTAGATTATCACCCTGAATGGCTCACATGCTTTAACATCTTTACTGTGAGAAATGCAGTATAAAATCTGCAATTTTAGTTTAACACTAGAGAGAGAGAGAGAATGAAGCCCAGAGTTTCATTCTGCACACTTAAAAATAAAAACTGCATGCTTATAAAATTTCTGACCTTAAGGCCATATTATAGATTAAATGTCATAAGGTCTTTATGAATGTTTAAAGTGACAGCTTTCTACTGAAATTTAATTCCAATCTAACTTGAGAATATTTACCTTTGATATCCTATCTATTATACACTGACAAAATTATACAGTAAAATAAACAACCAGATATTCACAAATGTTCATGTCATTTTTTAAGCCTAACATTTTTCATTATATATTTATTTGGCTGTTGTGTTTTTTCAAGTTACTCTTTCTATGTCAATGAGAGTTAAAAGCCATGCTGGTTAAAGTTTTGCCAAATAAGCACAAAGCTAACCCTAGCTAAAGAAAAAAATGCAGAGCCCATGAATTTTTAAAAGTTCATACATAATATATCATAAAAGTAGGATGAATAATATGGAACATGGGTTTTAATAAAAAGCTCTTTGGCCATTTCTCAGAGACTTTGAGATATAATCAATACCCAAAAAGGTATCTTGGGGACAAAGCCAAGATTTATGATATTTTTGCCGAGAGTGACACTTTCTGCTTACTATATCAGCTGGGGGACATGATATTGAATTTCAGAGAACACAAGAAACGAAGGTATTTTTATCTGCCTGACAATGCTTCAAGGATGCACTTTATGGTTCACTTGTGACATCATATTTGATGGAAGGAAAATAACATCCTAAACAAGTGTTCTGAAGGCAACTGGAAAACTCACGTGCAGCTCAACATCAGTTCGTGACTGTGTCAAACTTCTGCTTCTTTCCACTTCTGAAAGCAAACCTCCAGATGAAAGATTTAAGATGCGTGAGTGAAGTTTCTAGGTAAAACCAAGCAGAAACATCCAACGGTGATAATTTAATTGTTTCAAAATCCTGCCTTAGACAGCTAACACTCAAAAGAGTTGACAGTTCCAGATTCGATACTACATGTCTTAATTCAAAAAAGTTTACTTTAGTTTATCAGTGTTCCATATACATGTAAGTATATATGTGAATTTTATTTTATAAACAATAATCATACTTTTATAGTTTGTCATGCTGCCTTGGAAAATTTGTAGGGAAAAATAAGTAGTAGAAAAAATGTGAATATTCCAAATACTTATTGGCTAGTATGAAAATTAACTTTTGATATTCACATTAAAAAACCAATCACCAAGTTAACCTTATTATGTTGAGCAGTGGTTAAAATCTGAGCTGATAATTATAAAAGTGACCTTATTTCTAAACAGCATTGATCTTGTGAAATCTTCCCTTGGACACATTTTAACTCAAAGTCATTAATGTCATCTGTTAGGAACAATTAATGTGAATAGAAAATAATTGCATCAGGGATCTGGGGACTTGGAGGATTTTGTGCATTTAATATTCACGTGCTTTTCAATCATATACTGAATTCTTTATTTCAATTTTGCTTGGGAGGCCTGCTAAACCAGAGACATTGTACTATATTAATCTTTATACTAATTACTAAGGCTTTTCTGTGGACATTAAATTTGATCTGCTTAATTGCAAATACAATAAAACTTGTCTACTGTTTCTGCTAGGCTGATGACATTTTAAAAATGGTACTTATAAGCCTGGTTTGTCTTGGTTACAACTTTTGTGACTTCAGACACTAAAAAAAAATCTAATTAAGTAAATAATGTGGGGCTAAGCATGCCTCCCTCACCTCTGAAAAGTTTTTCTCCTCTTTTTCCTCCCTGGAGAAGCCCTGCTGCATACTGATGCTGATCCAAGAAACGCCTTAGAGTCGTTGCTACTAAGTAAAGTTAGGATGGTCTTAGAAAGCAGGGCTTGCCCCACAGGACACTTTGTCCCAGCAGATCTACCATGGTGTCGGCAGGGACCACAAACTCCACTAAATGAACCACATTTGTTCTGTTCCCATTTGACTCTCTATAGCTGACCTTCCATGAGACAGCCCTGTGCACTTGGTTAGTTGGTTATTCGACAAACATTTATTTAGCACCTACTAGAGGATGAGCACTGTGGAACGCCCGTGCTCCACCCTTCTGCAGGGACAAAGGTAATTTTTCTGTCGTGAGTAGACAGTGTACCTTCAAATCACTACTTGCCTCACACCAATACCCTTGTTTCTCTCACTTTGTGTTCATGGAGGTATTTTCATAAAAAAGCGAATAAATCCTAAATCAGTTGCCTGTTGCTTTGAAAATTCAAAGTTCTCCAACTTAGCTAAGACTATAATAAGTAACCAGAGCCATCACATTGTTTCCGGACAATTTTTATAATCCTTATCTGAAGACCCTTCTAGAATCTTGAGTTTCTAGGGAAAAAAGAATTTTTCTCATCTTTTAATCCCCAGGACCTGACACAGGTACCATACTCAGTAAGTATCCAGTTAATGATTGTTGTAGTCTATAAACAAAATGATGTCTTTATATTTTCCCCACCCACATTTAAGTTTAAAGGATTGAGAGAGTACCAAAAGAATCAGAATGTTGTGAGACCTAGGAATACATTTATCAATATGCGAATAGTACAAGAAGTTATGGGAAATCACATTCGACAAAAGAAATGATTTTGAGTGGTATATCACGTGATTTGGGGGAAGAATCTTCTATAGATCAGCTCTCTGACTTCTTATTCAGTTCATGATTGCACTTCACTTCTTCTCAGATGTATGATGTCACCCTTTTGCTCACTGCCTGAGTATGTGCGGGCAAAAACCCACCCTCCTAAATGATGTTTCAGTCGTTTTTCTCCAAATGGGTCAGTCCCCTCCATTGAAACAGGTAAGGTCTGTGTGGGAGAGGGAAGAAGGAAGAGGTTCCGGCCCTGCCCAAGGCACAGGCTTTATAGGATCTCAGGAATGTAATCGAACTTCTCTGTCTCAGATCCCTCACCTGTCTCAGAAAGATGGAGGTGACTACTTAATCCACTACCACAGGCAGAGACGGGCATTGTCACTGTAAGAGGGGAAAATAAATAAGACAGTATGCTGAAATCCACACAGCCTTACACCAATTTACTGTCATAAGTGGGAGCTGGCGGTGGGTAATTTCTTAAATTATAAGGTACAAACGAGTCACTTGTTATAGTTTCCACGCAAGTAAGACTGTGCCAAGAACTGGCTGTCCTTTGACAGAATCGAGGTGGAGTGGCCCCTTCAGGGCAGTGGTGATTGATTCTGTAGCTCTACAGTTAATGATGGCAGGAGAAACTGGAGGCGGAGGAGTGCCTGAGCCTTTCGGAACTGGGCTGGTAGGCCAGGGTTTACCATCATGTTCCATTCCTCAGAGGCTCAGTGCAGGCTTGTTGCATTTTACAGAATTCTCCATCTAGGTTTTTACTGAGCACAATCATGATTCTTAACTTTAAGGAAGGCAAGGCCAGAAAGACACTGGGTCCTTATGCAGTGACACAAGGTCAGGTTAATAAACAGATCTTCATCTAAAAAATTGGGGCAGCGTGGGAAACCATGCTGGACGAATCAAGTGAAAGAGTGATGAGCAGCTTTTGTTTTCACTGATATACTTCCTAAAGGTTGAAAAGGAATGTGTGAATTTTTTCATGTCAGGATTTCAGAAGTTATTAAGTCAGCTTTAGAAGTAAAGAAGAAAGTACAAAAAGAAACATTTAACCATGGCTCCCTTCTCTTCATTCAGATTTGGTGAGAGAATTAATCTAATACTAGAATCATGAAATAATTATTCTCCGCTTTGACTATTAAAAGCCAAATATCTATATAAAAGAGAGGTTTTAACTATTCAGCACCTGCCCCAGGAGAGGGAATGCTGGCAGCTGCCCTGGTCACTCCCGACTGCTGTCTTGCTGAGCTCCGCTGACTTCATCCATCTTGGCTGGTTGCTCATTTGGACTTGGCCTTGTTTAGGAATCACCTTCTCTCAAATCTAACGGCCTGTATCCTAGGCTGCTTTCTTGGATGAAGAATTTACTGCTTTTTCAGCTTTAGTTTTGTTTTCAGGTCACCCTATCTCCACTTTGGAGTGCTGTTCTTACCTCACAGCTTCCAGAAGGCTTCTGAGAGCCCTTCCTGCTCCCTGGACTCAGCAAGCCCAGTGCATCATTCCCTTTAATCCCACCTCAACGGAAGTAAACCTGGAGTGGGTTAGTACAAAATCTCCCGAGCATGTTGCCATATTGTTAACCTCCTACAATTTCCTGTGAGTTCACCTTTCTGTTACAGGGGTAGAAGACATTTGTGGTGGATTTGGTATATATTTAAGAGAAGTGTTTAATTTGGACCCGAATTAGACATAACCAGGTGAATAAGCTTTGTTCCTTCTGTTGGGTAATATGGCAATTTTCACAGGTGTGCGTAAAGATCTCTAAAAAGAAGTTCAAGGAAATTTTCTAAAATAGCTTGGAGCCTGATGAAAATAATTTCTCTATGGAAGCTTTACTCACCAAATGATCTTTAAAAAAAAAAAAAGAACCCCAATTTTGCCTTATTCGCATATGAGACTTACATTTTTGCCATACTCAGAAATGCGACTTTTTCATCAGCCCTTCCAAATCCCATCAAGAAAGATTGTGTCAGATCCCTGGGTTCACATTTCACAGGTTTCATTCTATTCCATTAAGAATTTATTATAAAACTGAATATTATATAACTGCATATTATATAACTGAGTATTATATGGTCGTTTCTTAGATTCACAAAAATTTGAGCCCAGGACAAAATCTTTTGGGATAAAAGCTGATGTTTAATTAATTATGCCATTATTTCCATTTGGGGATACAAAGGTAAAACATAATATCTGCATCCTGCCATCCTGCTGACATGACACAAACAATGTGCCTTTCAAATGTTCTCCTAGAGGCCCTTTTAAAAAAATATGTCCATCATAATTTGATCTCACTACAGAGTCTGAAATTTTTATAGCTAATTTTTTAAGCCATCTACAACCGTCTCTGTTACAATTATTGTTTTCCCTGACAACTTTTAGATTTGTCTTGCATATCACTCTTTAGGTGCCCTGAGTGCGTTCTGTTTTGCTTTGGATGGTGCCTTGGCAAATGATATGGTACTACAGCCTCTTTTCCGCTTCTCTGGGATCCAAGGTTACACGATGCTTCTCAAACAATCATTCCACAGCTATATTCAAAACCGTCTTTGAGGGTCCCTGCTACCATGACAACCTGATTATCTAGTGGCTGCCTAAGGGAACAGCATTTGGTTTGGTGACCAGGAAGTTTATTTGGGGTCTCCACAGCTTAGACTGCTGACTAGGGTACCTCAAACCCTCCGATGTGCCGCAATTCCATCAGCAGCGCCCTTAGGACCTGCAGGGTGAGGACCAGCAGGAAGACGGATAAGGATGAAAAGAGCAGACCTCCCTTCACAAGAAACATTTATGAAGCACCTGCTATTATGTGTTCAGAGTCCTGACTATGAACTATGACAGACTGGAGCAAGCTCATTAATGGAGCTTATGATATCAATGAGGAGCCCAAACACACAAATGAGAAAAAAACATAAGAATTCTTAGGTAGAGCATGCAAAAGACATTATAGCAGAGTACGAGTGCTGTGGGGGTGGGGGTGGGGGTGGGGGTGAGTGTGTTCACAACACAGTTAAACACGTGTAAGACAAGATTCTGTGCGATAGGAACTTAGTTCTCTCTGCCAAGCTCCCAAATCTCTTAGTCTCAAATCTTCACACAAAACAAAACAAAAAAGAACCAGGAATACTGCAGCTATAACAGCAAAGTGGCAGAATGTTGAGAAAAAGGATGCAGGGTTAGGGCCCCCCTGGCAGGGCAATGAGACCCGTGGGCAGGGGCAGAGCCTAAGAGTGGTTTACATTTGCTTGCCAAGTCGAAGGCTCTTTGAAGCTTCCCTTTTGTCATCTTCTGTGAATTGGATCTGAGGGAGGAAGTGATTCAGCACAGCCTAGCCTATTCTTGGATCTAAGAGATACAGAAGTGTCCTGAAATTTCCATTTTCATCACTAATTACTTTAACAGGTACTTTAATAAGTGCTTTCCAATTGCCCCTGCTGTTTTGTAAAATTATCTACACTGCATTTTACATTTTTAATCAAGCTTTATTTTTGAAAATTTCTGACTTTCTGAAGCCTTTGCTTCTTACATGCAGGGGAAATTTTTTCTCTCTGATTTCACCAAACTAAAGAGATTAAGGGGAAAAAAACCCCAAAACTTGAGCTATTTTTGCCAGATCTATTGGAAATAGCATTGCTGGCCACTGGAATTCAATGTGCTTTTATTAAGAAGGAATGAATTACCCCTCGCTCCGTGAGGGAAAGAGACGCTGTGTGAAGTCCCTTGCCTCAGTTTATCTCATGAATCTTCAAGCTACTGTGCGGAAGAAGCTGTTACCTTGGTGTTTAGGGATGACGAAGCTAAGGAAGGTACCTGAAGTCACGAGGCTGTATATATATTCCAGAAGACGTAGAGCCAGCATTCTCTCCCAGATCTACCTTCCTTCTAATTTCAAACTCTTTCTACCACATTCTGTTTGCTTTTTCTGTGACATAAGTGAACTGATATTCATCAATAGTGTCTTTTATGAGGCAAGTCCTATGGAAGTAGCTTATTTCTCCCTAAGCACTAAGCCCATAATTTGGGCCACTCTCATCAGATGAACTATGTTGCCTTGGTGATTTTCCTGCCCAAGTTCTTCTTTAGAGGCAGATAATTGAGGAAAAATAATAACAGCTGTGAACACTTATTGAGCCCTTTTTAGCACTAAGTATGTGTTTCACATACATTATCCTTTTCAATCCTCATCACAGTCCACAATAAGAATTATTATCATTCCCTGTCTTACAGGTGACGAAACTGAGGTACAGAGCTACAAAATCTTGCCTAGGGTCACATAAATAGTGCTTGAACCCCAGGCAATCTGACTGCAGGGTTTATGAACTCTTAATTCTGCCCAGTTAAATCTGGTTAATGATGGTTTGCTATAGACAATTTACTAAAATAACAATATAAATTAATTAGATGATAAAATGAACTGCATAGAATTAAAAAAAAGAAATGCCTTTAAATACAATGTGATAGCTTCACTTGCTAGACTCAGACATAATTCATTCATTTACTCAAAAACATACTTTCCTAATTATCATTTCATTACTGTTATCATTAGTATTATGATTGGCATTATAGATGTTTTAGTTTCCTTCTTAGATCTCTACATTCTTTCTAGGAATACACAATTTCATATATAAATTTGGACCCAACTGAAATGTAAAACTAGGAAGAAAATGAGCAAACGTTTATAGAGTGCTCACTACATGCTAGGTGCTATGCTAAATGTTTCTTATTTAATCATTACAATCACCTTACTGTTGAAACTATTACCACCTTCATTTTTCAGATGGGAAAACTGAGGAACAAGAGGGGTTAAGTAACTGTTTAAGTCAAGGATTTGAACCTGGGTATGGACTTTAGTGCTGCCCCTGTTGAACCTCATTCTCTGCCACTATGTCATCTTATCCAGGTTTAGATGTTGGGGTACGATGATGAACAAACATAGTCCATGCCACCAAGGTGCTCGTACAAGGACAAGCTGACCAGGCACCTTCAATATATCATGCCATGGGGGCCCTCGGCAGGGGGCTACTGGATGCTTTCCTAGGGATGCCATAGCTAAGTCTGAGCACAGCTGAGAGACGTTATGAACAAGAAATGATTATTCAGGTGAGGTGGCTGTGTTAGTCCACTCAGCTGCTAAAACAAAATACTATAAAATGGGTGGCTTATAAACAATAGAAATTTATTTCTCACAGTTTTGGAGGCCAGGAAGTCCAAGATTAAGGTGCTGGCAGATTGTCTGGTGACAGCCTGCTTCCTGGTTCATAGATGGCACCTTCTTGCTGTGTCCTCACATGGTGGAGGGACAAGGCAGCTTTCCAACGCCTCTTTTATAAGGGCACTAACCCATTCATTAGGGCTCCACTCTCATGATCCAATCACTTCTCAAAGTCCCCACCCCCTAATACCATCCTTGGGGGTTAGGGTTTCAATAAATGAATTTTGAGGAGACATAAACATTCAGGCCATAGCAGGGGCCAAAAAAGAAAGAAAGGTCCTTCTGGGCAGAGCATATGCAAAGGTCCAGAGATGACAGAGAATGGGATATTTTTCTGAAAAATGTCAGCAAGACCACAGAGGTGAATTCAAGGTGGGGAATGGTGAGAGAGGTTTCTCAGCAATCAGGAACTTGGGTCAAGTCGCACAGTGAACAAATAAGTAGCAGAGTTGGGATTTGCACCCATCGTGCTCTCTACAATACCTGCTTTCCCTCTATTCCTTTGTCCACCCACATTTTTCCCTAATGCTGAACTTGGCTATGGGCCTCTAATACCCTTATCTATGTTCAGAAAGAAAAGGTCTGGAAGAAGAGACTGCAGATGGGTGTCTGGGAGGAAATGTTGACAGAGTGGACATTGATACAGCTTTTAGGCCTTCTTGGTGTGCTCCCTCCCAAAAGGGGTGGCGGGGGTGGGGGTCCATCTAGAGTCCTCAGTCATGCTACATGCTAAAACTGTGCAAAGAGCTGCCAACACTTCAGAGATGACACGGAGTGAGTCCTCCCCTGTGATGTAAAAGGGTTCCATGTGTTATCCAGATAGTCGACAGGAAACCATACCTGGGCCCTGCTCTGTTCTTGGAACTGCAATGAGGAGACATTAAAATCAAGCGATCAGTGCTTAACACTGGAAGATAACCTCCAAAGAAGGGAAAAATGCCTCGTCAGTGTTCCAGAGAACCAAAAAAAAAAAAAATCACATAGAATTATTTATAAGATGGGTGTTTCCTCCCATTATTAAAGGAAAGACTAGAACAAATGAAATTCAGAGTCTGGGAGATTACATAACCACCGGGACCTTCACGGGCTGCAATATTCACTCTCACAGCACTTCACGGCATGGGGGCTGGGAGAAGAACAAGATCAGAGTGTTGATGAAAATGACTTATGTGATGTGCACTCATCTGCATTTTACAGCTCAGTGTCCTGGTTTTAATAGGACAAGATGTTGGAGTCCCATTCATTTTGCAACATTGGGAAAGATGTATTACATAAGTGCAATCTCTGGCTGAATGTTCAATGAAAGCCCACTGTCTTACTTCCCTTGATAGTTAATGCTAAGTTGTGCATTATCAGGGTTTCAAACTTATTAATTTAGTTTGCCTTATAGGCTTTTGTTGCTACAGATCCGCATCACAGTTTCCCCGCAGCTCTATCCCCAAAGCAGTTTTTTAAATCCACTATTACTTTACCCCATGGTAAAAAATGCCTCCTGGTATTATAAACAAGCAGTTGAAAATTGTTATTTATATGGCTTCCTAATAGCAATTTGAAATATAGGGCATAAAATTACTAGCTTACAATATTATTCAATATTAACAGTGGGAAGGGTAATATGTAAAACAGACATTAAAGGATTAGCTGCAAAATACATTTCACTGAGCTAAATCATTTCTTGGCAAATGGCAGTTTCCAGCTATTACGTAGGATTCATCAAGTCAAGTGGATTTATTTTTATTTTTCTATTAGTTTGCTAAATATACTCAATATTTAAACTTCAATTTTGTGGGGTTTTTTTTTGCAGGCATATTAGAGGAAGCTGTTGAAAACAGAATCTGAGATAGACAGGGTGTTAAGAGTTTCAACTCAAAATTCTCAACAGTTTCCCCAGCAAATCCTCTGAGTTGACTAAAGTTGGCTGTAACATCTGAGAGAAAAGTACATGATATGACATCACAAACATTTGTGTGATGGATTAGGGAGTTACAACTGCATCAGGAAATTCAGTAAAATGGCAAATCCTCTGCAAGACATAAAACAATGTTTCCACTGTTTTTGCTTCAGATTCTACCTGCGCAGGTACTTTGTTCTAATCAAGCCCATCTGGACTTTGGTAAACAATGTGAATCTGTGAACCATGCACTGAGAAAGAAGGTGAAAAAGAGAAATTCCTAATCTCCTAGGGTGGAAATTGTGAAGTATTAAGCAGATATCTGATGCATAAATATAAATAACATAATCTATTTTCTTCTGAGACAGTCACCAGTTGCCATAATCCTAAAATTATTCCATCTTCTCAAATCCCTGAAGATTGTTAATTTTTGTAAACTGCTTTGACAGAAACTTTCCTCAAAGATGCAAAGTAATCTTTCTCTGAGCTTTCCTTTCATTTTAAATGTACAGCATTTTCTCCCTCAGAGAATACATACCAAAAGTGAGTTCTTATTTTTCGGAAGAATTGGTTATGAATCTATAAATACCTATTACAAAGAAATGAGCATTACAGAGAAAAGAAACTGCTCTTAGACTCATTTGAGCAACTATGCAGAAATTCAAATTCCCAAGAAGCAATTATTATTTTAAAATTAAGGGTTTGCTTTGAACACTTGTTAGTAATCAGCTGGTTTTAAAGACGACACTTTTTTTTTTAGACTATGGGTTAAAGACTACATATATTTCTCCTCAAATGCCCTATGTTAATAATTCCAGGGGCTTCAAAACATTTATTCCATATAAACCTCTATTGTTTTGTTCAGTTGTTTGGTGTGGGATGGTAAATTTTCTTCACAAATCCTTTCATATTGATTGAAAACTAATGAAATAAGACGACCTGATTTTCATGCATGAAAATCTAGTCATTGTGTAAAATGTGAATCACATATTCAGAAAGCCAATGGTTGAGTCACAGAAGACATCACCAAGCCAAGTGTGTCATCAAAATCTATACGGGAGCAAAGTCCTGGTCCACAGGCTGTGGCTAATTTCCCTGCAGCACTAAGTACCTCAATCGACTGGAATCCAATGGACTCAACCCTCCGTTATAGCTGACATATTTAAGACAAAGAGGATAATAACTACACAATTAGCTTTTAAACACTCAGGATAAATCCTGGCTCAGTCTCACAAATTACCTCCCCTCCTCATTTGCTACATCCATAACCAGGGAGGCAGGTGAGCACATGGCCACGGGTGTCATAATCTTGGGTTTAAATCCTGGCATTGTGTGATTAGAGCAAGCTACTTCATCTTTTGAGTCTTCATTTCCTTTAGGGATAATAATAATACTAGCTCACAGGAATTTACTCGTGATTCGAAATTCAAGAGAAGGAACTCTTGAATTCATAAGGTTGTGGTAAGAATTCAATTAGTTAAGGTGTTTGAGACACATTGAGCACTTGAAAACTGTTAGCTATTATCAGGACTGGTGACAAAATTTGTGGGGTCCCGTGCAAGGGGCCCTTTGTAAAAAAGATATTAAGAATTTCAAGATGGTGACAGTAGAGTATTAAATCAAGGACAAGGCCCCCTGAAACTCCTCTGTGACTGCTCAGGTTGCAAACCCTGGATGTTACCTTTATGGTTATCATTAGACTCTGAAAGACATCTCATCATCACAGAAGGATCTAGTTATGTTCCCTTTGCTGAGATTAGTGGGATAAGAGTGGACTTCTGAATTTTAATGTAATGTTTTAATAACAGAATAACATGCTTTTTCCTCCCCTGTTTATCCTCAATTAGTGACAGAGCCAAATGAATGCTTGCTACTGCATATCAAAACTTAAGTCCTGAAAGAGCTTATTAATATGAGAATTACTTCCCCTGAAGAACCACCCTTTTGGTAGCAAACTCCAGAAAGTGTGAAGTGAGCAACAGGGTGCCCCACTAATGTAGAACAAACAGAAGCAGCAAGGGTAAGGGGTGTAAATACTTCTGGGAAGGTCAGTTTTGCCAGTGCTGAGTCAAGGCTGCTTTACAATCAGAACGTCAGGAGCACATTGCTCTAAGCCCCTGCCTGCTTCAGTGGATTTCCTTTCCTGTCTCCACAGGAGGGCTGCTGCGCCCTGGAAGGCACTCTGACCTGCAGAGGAAATAAGGGAGGCTGAGCATTGGGCTCCCTCACAAGATGGCCTCCAGTGGAAGTGAGTAGAGTCGGTGTCTTGTATTCTTACCTCTATGACCCCCGCCAACATTTCTGCCCTGCTCGTTAGCAGCTCCACATGCCTTAATATGTCCCAGTTTTCCTGATCCTGAAGCTAACTTGATGACACTTGTCTTGTTGCTACCTATGGAGTTAAGGAGCAGTCCTAGTAAAAACCCTAGGCAGACAATCGATGAGGGTGTGTATAAAAATGGCAAATGAAGACTTGAGAATTCTACTCCAGGTAACCTTTCCTGACCAATCTTGAAAACTGACAGTTTCCTCTGCCACTCCACTGTCTAGACATGGCCTCTCAAAGACACAAATAAATAAGAGCATTAATTTTCTCCTGTCCCCCTCCTTGAGCTGCAATGTCTAACTATAATATAATTACTAACTTTAATAACGACCATTATTATATGGTCATGACATGGTACTGGTAACACAAAACTTACAATATGAAAATCCTTTAACAATTTCTTATTAATTTTACCCAAGACCAAGACAGACTGCGTCATGTGGCACCAAAGTACCATGTGTCCTGCTGCTGGTCAATGGAGTGATTGTGGGAGTTTTAAATTCCTTTTCACATTTACTTCTTGAATCTGTCACTAGACTGCAGAATCATCCGAAGGAATTAGGCAGTTCTCAATACGATCTCATTATTGACATTTATGTTGATTGATGCTGGCTCTTACAGAATTGGAATCTGCAGATCAATTCTCTTATTAGATTCTTTCTCACTGCTGCCATAATCATTTTATCACACAGGCTGCTGCTATCAGATGCTGCTTTATCATTATGTAATGGGACAAGCTCAATCAGTTCCTCTAGTATGTTACAAGAAATAAAAAAAAAAAAAAATTCCTGGTTTTAAATCTCACTTCTCTCAAATCTTAAGAAATTCCCCAATATTTACATTTATAAAGAGGTTAATCTGAACTTATTATCCATTAAAACTATGCTCCATGGGAGATCAATGTTGAATTCTAAGAGAAATGTTCACAGCACTTCTCGAAACCATTTTTCCTTTCCTTTCAGAGAGCTTCAGATGTCAGATTATAAAACAGATATCATCCATGTGGCAACCTTGGCCAGCTGGGTAGATAGAGCAGATGACAATGTCAGTATCTCTGGTAGGGTTCCAACATCTGGCCAGGTAGCTCTGCATAAGGAAGGAGAAACAAACCCTTCAAGGCTACTTTGCCCACAACTGTTTGTAAGACGGTCAAGAAAAAACCAGTGTGCTTGTCTCCACAGGACTCATCCCTACACCTGGGAACACAACTCAAGGTATGTGTTTCACTAAGAAAAGGTCAGGAATGACATCAAATATGAAGCATATTCATCCAAATATTTTCTAAAGGTTAATATTAAACTCTGCATGGGAAGAACAATACAAACAATTGTTCTGTGTCTATATAGACTTGCAATTTCTAGGAAATCGATAATACAAATTCTCAGGGGTTGTTAACATGAGAGCCCAGAGGCCCATGGACAGAATTCAGGGTATTTGTAAACTTGGAGGGGAAAAACTGCATCTTTAGTTTCACTAAACTTAGTATTTCTTTCAGTTATGAACGCAGGCATCAAACTACAGTGGTATAAACTTGTGGCTTTGTCTCCAACGGAAATCACAGACATCTTGTCACATTATAGTTGTTGAAAAATATCTCTAAATATTGTGTATGTGCATCACTATTTAAAAACTAAGGCCTGGCCCTGTGGCTCACACCTGTAATCCTAGCACTCTGGGAGCCCGAGGAAGGAAGATAGCTTGAGGCCAGGAGCTCAAGACCAGCCTGCACAAGACTGAGACCCTGTCTCTACAAAAAATAGAAAAATTAGTCAGGTGTGGTGGTGTATGCCTGTATGCCTGTAGTCCCGGCTACTCAGGAAACTGAGACAGGAGGATTGCTTGAGCCTAGGAGTTGGAGATTGCAGTGAGCTATGATGATGCCACTGTACTTTAGCCTGGGCAACAGAGCGAGACTGTCTCAAAACAAAATAAAACAAAAACTAAGTTAGACTGCCCCTTGAGCTTGTTATTTCATGCTTTAGAAATGAAGCACATGTATTACTAGGTCGTATATGTTTTTTTCAAAATTTTGGTAACCAGACTTCAATATGATTGGTTTCCTTTATAATCCTATGTCTTTTATCTTATGGATTTAAAAGCATTATTCTGAGAAGGGAACCATAGGCTTCCCTGACCTGAAAAAAATGGTCTTTGGCTAAAAAATGGTTATGAACCCCAATTACCTCGTCCTCCATCTCACGGTGGCTCTGACGTCCCACCAGAACCTGGAGGCACTGGCCCTGGTGGGGTAAGGAGCATATGTTAACTTGAATCCCCACTAAAATAAACCAGCTTTCTTTTCATTGCCAAGCTGAGCGCTACGGCTATGATTGTTATGTATTGTTACAATCTAGACCTTAATGGCATTTCAGCCCTGTAGTGGGCTCGCGGAGAAACTATTTTCAAACTTCAAAAGGCCATTAAAACATGTGCAGATGTCTGGAAAATTAATCCTATTATCTAACTCTCACCCTTTCCCTGTAGGAGGCAAAGAAGAGACAAGGCTCAAGAAAGATATCAGAGATCAATACACGGTCATAAAGCGAAGAGCTGTCCTTCCAGGGAGCATGGTGGGGACAAGCGAGAAATCTGAAAGTGCTTTTGAAGAGACTTTTTCATTAGATTTTTACTTTTTTTGGTCAAAGTCATTCACTTAATCTCTTAAAAATTTAAAGAGAGAATGGGGATGGGATAAAAAGTGGAAGGAGAAAGGAGATAAAGATAATTTTCTGCCACCCTTCCTCAATCTGGATGTTCAAGGTCCTAAATTCTCGAGTGGAGGCACGCATTCATTCCCATGACAAAACTTGAATTTGTCAAGGTTAATGCTGAGCAAGTTAGAGTCTCTGTTCTAAAGTGCTTGAAAGACTTGAGCTGTATTCTGTAAAATTCTCAGCGTAGGTCAGTATTCTCATAGGTAGTTCTAAGGCTTTTATAAAGTTTTCAGAACCACAGTATATTCTTTTCCCTTCCTTCATTTTATTTCCAACAGATTTTATCCTGTAAGTGTCCCAGTACCCCAAAAAGACTTGAAACTTTTTTTTATGAGAGAATGAAAGCTTTATGTTTGTATTAAAGGATTTCTTAGAGAAAGTTCTTCAATTTTGAAAGAGGACAGAGAAATGTTATAAAAAACATTTTAAGCAGGTTTTTTTTTTTCTTCTTTTTTCGGATGCATGGAGCTGACCATTGGAAATACACTGGGAACAACCTTTAACAGAGTATTATATGGACTCATCTTTCTAGATAGCCCTTGGTGAAAAAAAGCAAACAAAAAAACCTGAACACATTCAGGGATTGTGGGAAACACCATCCTTTTGAATGTGAAGCTTTCCTTTTAAATTCAAGAATAAGCGAGATTTATCAGTTAGGATTGCACCTACCTTTCGGGAGCAGAAAAAATGACTTTAAGTGGCTTAAAGATACAGGGGTTTGTTTTTTTCACAAAGCAAGAAATCCAGAGATAGGTGGTCACAGGGACTTTGGGGGTTGTCACTGCATCATAACCTAGCTTATCCAGCCCGATTACAGTGAGCAAACATGAAATGTCAGCCAAAAGGACCAAGTGGCAAAAGTAGCATAAAACAAGGTCAAGTATTACAAATCTCTGAACCACATTTTAATTTTATTAGGGTGACTGTGGGTAACATATCTTTTTGGATGGGATGTATTCCTTTTAAAGTTCATTATAAAGATGGATTATCACAGGATTCTATTCAGCTGCAAAAAAACAGAAAGCCTGAGTTATGGTGACTTAAGCTTACAGTTTGTATTTCTCACACAGCAAAATGCCCAGAGGTAGGCAGCCCAGGGCTGGGGTAGTGGTTCACTGATGTGATCAAGGCACCACTCTTCCCCGCTTTCTGCTCTGCCACCTTTCGTGTGGGGCTCATGCCACGATGGCTGCGGTGCATGCTGGCATTGCGTCCACCTTCCAGGTAGGAAGAAGGTGTAAGAGAAATGAAGAGTGACTATAGCTGTATCTTCTCCTTCTTTATCAGGGACAAATTTCTACTTTGGTCTCATGGGCCAGAACTAGTACTATGTGGACCCACTTAGGAGAAAGGGAGGATGAGAAACAGTATATTGGCTTGCTAGTCTCCCAAGTGAGGACTGGAGGGAGAAGGGTGCTGTTCGACTATGGTGGTCACAATTGCTGCCTGTCACATAAGTCTAGCCCTCTTTCCTAAGGGGAACATGTCTACTTGTGCTTCCTGACCCCATTCTGGTCAGGTGGGGCCCTGTAACTAGTTCTGGCCACTGAATTGTGGGAATGCTTCAAACCAGAGCATTTTAAATACTGACGTGAGATCCACCCCACCCCCACCCTGCCTGGCCCCCGAGCTCTCTTCTTTCTGACCTGGTGACTGGCAATGTCTGAGATGGTGACTGGTCCATCAGTAATACTCCTGAGTGTCTAAGATGTGCATAGCTCCCCTGTTGACACAAAGGACATGTAGCATGAGCACAGAATGTATCTTTGTGTTTGAAGCCATGGAGACTTTGTGGTTGTTACAACAGTATAACTACCCTATCCTGACGGCCTCAATGAGTCAACTTGGAATGTCAGCCATAAGGAACATGTTTGAGAGGCAAAAGCAGTATCAAGCAGGTCCACGTAGCAGAGATCTCTGAACCAATACTGACCTCTGTGGGACGATCTCCTGAAGCCAACTTCGTCTACTTGAAGTGCAGTTAAGTGGACTTTAATTCATTATGTTACAGCTGTCCTTGTACTGCCCACAGGACACAGACAAATTATTCCTCTCTCCTGTGTCTCCACATAGGTGAGTGGCTAATGAAACATAGCGTGCTCAAGGTAAGCCACCAAATTTAATATGAACTTCCAAGATGACCATCCATGAAAATTAAATTCAGGATAATGAGGGATGGCACAGTTTATGAAAAGCCTTGTTCATGATATAGTTCCCATCTCTGCCCTTAATTGAAAGACAAAAAAAAAAAAAAAACAAAACAAACAGTGGGGGGAGGTGACTAAGAGTTAAAACATTAATGGCCTCTTCGGTTACATTAAGTGTCTGATTTTATCTCTAAGTATTTCACATCCTCAGCAAAGTCAACAGGAATGCATTCAGTAGTAACCCCGAAGCTACCAGTATTCAAACCACCACGCCAGAGAGCAAGTCAACATGGGAGAGGAAAGAGAACATTAGTAGAATTCAATACAAAGGGGGCGATTGCTTGACTAGCTGTTTCATGTTTCGCTGTTGCTCGAATTTCATTTTAACGACTATCCCTGGTATTATCATGAGATGGGAGAAGCTACCTGTATGGATTTATGCCCCCCCAGCAAAATGACTGGTGCCACAACAGACAAAGAATCTTACACAACACACTCGTGTGCTAAAAATCACTTAACATAACTCTGGTTAGGTTTATCTGGCTGGCAATGTGTGCAGAGTGGGGTATGCAGCGAAGAGGACACTAAATGGTGACAAGAGTAGGGACAGTAAATGGAGACAAGCGTAATTACTGGTGCAGTCCCTTCTAGGCATCATGCTCCAGTGCTCACTTGCAAAGGGCAAAGGCTAGTTTGGAAACAGCAAGGGAAGAACAGAAGGCCATCGTTGCAGAATGCTACACTTCCATGGAGTTTTCGATTGCTCATTAAAAACAGGCACAAGATAACTAATCTCTTCCTTTTGTAAAATCCGAGTATGGATTGCTTTACTCTCCTTCAATGTGTACAAATCTCATATTTTGAGGCTGTCGTCTTTGTTTGATGCGTCAATTTTTAAAGTAAAAATAAACATTATATATTTAGGGACATTAATAATAATGGTTATAGTTATAGTTCCTATTAAAGGTTTCAATGGATTCCCACTCTATCCTAAAAAACATAAACCCTTTAAATCTTTGAATCATTTAATTTTATGTATTCTTTTGGTATTCCATTTGGGAGTTATGGGGTGTGAAATATGCACCATGATGAGAAAACAATTAACCAGCACACCTGTTGTTTATGCATATTATATTCAGGAAGGCCCTGCTGGAGCTATTATTTTATTCCACAGCATGGTGTCAAACAAGGGGCTATCAGAGGTGACCTGGTGACACCAAATTATATTTTTATGTGCATTACATGGCCTTGTGCTTTGCCCTCATGTCGAAATGATACTTGCTTCTCAAATCAAAATCAGGCTTGTAACCCATAATAACAATCAGTGAGATTTTCAGGTTTAATAGAAAAATTAAAGTTCAGACTTGCTACAGAAGGAGTAAGTAGTGATAAAATTATGAAAGTAGCAGAGGCAAACACCATTTAATGTGTGCCTACTACGTCTAGGTAAATCATACAATTTACAGATTAAGAAGGGGGAAAAATAGGACACCCTGGGTTTTTCAGAATACAGGAGAGGAAATGTTCTTTTTGCTACCTCCCGTTAACAAACTGTTAGTAAGGAGTCCCACTTGGTTTGCAAACCCTTTGTAAGCATCTGCAGTGATGTCAGTGCCGGGCGAGGCATGAATGACAAGGCAAGAGGAGAGGCTGAGGGAGAGAAAGCACCTGTATTTTGGGACAAACTGACACTGTGAGTACCCACTGAGGTGCTGACACACGAAACAGGAGAAGAGACTGCTTTGCATGAGTTAGCGGAAGGCCACATGGCAAGGGTGGGAAATGCCATGTGTGTCGGTCATTCAGGTGGGAACAGATGTAGAGGTATGGTCATAAAAACCATTATAATGGCAACAGTTAAAATGACTGGGCATTTACTGTGTGACAGGCCCGATCCAAGTTCTTATGTGTTATTTCAATCCTCACGACTTCTCTGTGGGGTGGATATATTATTAGCCCATTTTACAGATGAGGAAATAGAGGCAGAAAAAGGTAAAATACCTTGTTCAAGTTAAAAACCTAGACAGTCTGGCTCTAGAGGAGTGTGTGCTCTTAACCTCTATGCTACTCAACAAGAAGTAGTTACTATCGTACTAAAAAGTCCACAGCCTTCTATACTGTCTGTGTTTTTTCATAGCCTTGATTTTCTTTTTACGGATTCTTATCTTTGAATAAGGGCCCCTAAGACAGGTCTAAATGGATTTCAGCTGAGTTGATAAGATTTGATGGAGCTGCCACTTGGGTTTTTCAAAGCTGGTACGAGGCCAACGGTTGACCCTGTACCTGCTGGTGGTCCGCAGGGAAACTGTAATGATATGATAGGTAAGACACTGGCTTTGAAGTCAGACTCAAGTTCAAACCCAGGCTGAGGTCACACCAGCTGTGTGATCTTGTTTATTCATTTGTAAAACAGATAATATTTCCTTATTGCATTTTCACGCTAAATGGAGGCACTGCAGGTGAGGCACGGCAGTAGGAACGGCCCTCGCCAGATGCCCCATCCGCTGGCACCTTGATTTTGGGCTTTGCAGCTTCCAGAACTGTGAGAAGATAAATTTCTATAGTTTATAGATGACCGAGTCTGTGGTACCTTGTTATAGCAGCAGGAACGCACTAAGGCAGGCACTTAAAGTGGTGTGTGGATCAAAGACAGTGCACAAGAAACAGTCACTGTCATGACGGGTCACCTCACGGTGCACAGGCAACTCTCTCAGATGACCTCTCTAACCGCTTTCCACAGAACTGGGTGCTCAGCACAGGACAGGGAGAGCCAGGTGTGTATGGCTGCCATTTTCCTGTCCAGCCTTCCTTGGGAGCCCTGCCTCTGGCTATTAGTCTATGATAGGACCATCCTCTCACCTTGGTTTCCAGCAACACAGTGGTGTCATCTCAGCTCTCAGCTAGGAGACTCAGTGTCTTACACAGAAAATGGGGATGGGATACTGAGGTAACTGGCAACCACAAGAAAGTGCTTACGCATATTCTTTCACAATAACTAAAACTATAACAATGTCAGCTCACCAAACGAAGAAAATGTCACTTATAAAAAGCATCATACCCGCCCCACAGGGGATATTCAATAAGTGGTAGCTGTTATTATTATCTACAACAGGGATTTGCAAACCACAACCTGCAGGCCAAATCCCTGTTTTTTAAAAACACGATTTTATGGGGACACAGCCACGGTCATTGATTTCCATGTTACCTGCAGCTGCTTTCCCCGACAACGGCAGAGGGAGCAGCCTGGCACAGGCCTTACGGCCTGCAAACTCTTAAATATTTACTATCCAGCCCTTTATGGAAAAAACATTTCCCAACCCCTGATCTGGAGTAGGGGTTCTTAAACTGCAGCATGCATCAGAATCACCCAAAAGGCTTGATAAAAATTCCTGAATGAGGAGGTCTGGGGTTGGTCCGAGAATTTTCATTTCTACAAGGTTTCCCAGGTGATGCTGATGTTGCTGGTGCAGGGACCTCAATTGAGAATGACTGACTTTGAGAAAGTTTTCAAATCTCTGTTTTCCATGATTGCAATAGGATACGTACTTTGCTTTGTGGCTGTTGATATACGCAAGGTGCTCTGGCCCAATTTTCGAGGCATTTCAGATTTTATGTTTAGCAATGTTGACTTTCCCCTCCCAGCTCCTGCCACAGTCCAGCACACAACCAATAAAACCCGAGCTTTCTGCTCCTCTCACAGAAACTCACTTGGGTTCCTTTCTCCCGACTGAAGCAGAAGGGCATTTCTCAAGTCTGGGTTTTACTTCCCTTCAGCTACCTTTACCCTCCACCAAGACCTTGCCGAAAAATCCACTGTTCTGCCACCCTTTCCAACTCCTTTCCAATTTTTAAGAATTATCTTCAACAGAATGCACAGAAGTAAAAACATATCCAAAAAGTTCTCTTAAGTAGTACTCTCAATCATTTTATTTTATTTTTAATGTGGAGGAGTGATGGGAGGAGGCTGGGAGTACAAAATTGGCTCACTGGTATTTCTGGTGATTATGCCAAGGTGCTAAGGATATACAACTGCTTGCAATTTCCCCCCTGGCAGTGCTGACAGGGACTCAGGACAGTAAACAGCATCTCAATCCTGAAGAACAAAGAACCAAGGAGGAATGGGAGCTCTGTGACCCCTGCAAAAGAGGTATTTGGGGGGCATGAGTCACTCCCCAAATCACATCACAGAGATAAGAGCACAGATGAGGCTATTCTTCCCAGCTGTTGAGTACTTGCAAATCCTGAACACTGCTGCCAGCAGAAGGGAAAATAACGTTAACACAAAGCAACTTCCTCTCACTGGGACAGACGACAAGGGTCCATATTCATCATCCATCTGACCAACCACTTCCTGAGGTTGTTAAGTGTTAGAAAAACAAAAGGCAGTAATCAGAAGAAGAAGAAGAGGATCAGTGGCATTTAATAGTCTTTTAATTTTTAAAAATTTATAAGTAGCATATGAAAGTATTCCTATAATAAAACTTTAAATAATGTAGAAGTACATAAAATAAAAGTGATGATGGAATAACCATTCTTTAACCTTATTCCCACTAAAGGTTACTTTGGTTGTCTCCAATTCTTTGTTCTTGTGAACAATGCTGCAATAACCATCCTAATACTACCATAACTACGTATGTGCGAGCATTTTTCAGGAGAAAAATAAGAACTGGCATTTCTGGGGCTAATATGCATACTTAAATTTTTGTTATGCAGAGCCAAGTGACCTTCCAAAAAAACCCTGTGGCGTTCACTCATCACACTACAAATACTTGATATCAATTTTTAAAATATTTGTCAATCAACAATGTTATTTGATTACTATTTTATTTTCACTTCTCTGATCTTACTAATGCATTTGATTGCTTATTGGATATCTGCTATTTTTTTTCCCTGTGAATTGCTTCTATATAGTTTTGTATCATTTTTGTGTTGGGTTGTTTGTCATTATTGATTTGTAGGAACTCTTTATATAGTATGGATATTAATACTGGAATTTTTTTCTCTGTTGTTTGTCTTTTAACTTTATTTACAAGGTGTTCCATAATAGAGTTTTTATTCAGTAAATATTAAATAATAGCAACATATATAAACATATTTGTATTTATTATTTTAATATAAATGCTATGTTTCAGTATTGAAATGAGACTTCCTACAGGATTGTGATAGACAACTGTTATTATGTATATTCTTCTTTGCCAAGATTTTTCTTCTTTTTAACTAGGTAATGAAGTGTAATTTACGGCAACTATTGAGATGATTATATGAATTCTTTCTTTTATTTTTTAATATAGAGGATTACATTAACGGAATCATTAAAGTTAGACCTTCCTTGTATTACCGGAATAAACTTTGCTTGAAAATAATTTGTTATAACTTTTAATATATCACTGGATTTTTTTTAAACAAGTTGACCTTTATAAGAACTGCATTGCAGGAAGGAAGAAGAAGAAGGCTCACCAGCCAGGGGCTGGAAAACTTCGTATCAGTTCCTTGATGCATCAAAATTATAAGGCTTTCTTTAACACTGAATATACTCAAGGTACCCTCTCCCACAAGTTCCCACCTGTTCTCAGAACTGCCTTGTAATATACAGGAGAGTAAGCCTTTTACTCATGAGTGTTCCAATTTGAACGAAAAAAAATAGTAAATTTGAAAAGAGGTCAAATATATATTTGAAAACAGAGAGTTTCCTAGAATTTGATATCAAGAACAAAACAAAATGACCTGAAAGTCTGTAAAAGTTTCAAGGTGGTTGTTCGAGGGAATAAAACATCAAGGCATTTTTTTTGGTTTATTTTTTTTTTTTTAACTTCTGGAACATTTGACAAAGTTCCATTGATTAAGGAGGGGCTGGTAGACCTTCATTCCCTCCCTCTGTGAATACAGAGATGCACGTGTTTTTCCCACATATTCATTAGGCTTCACATATGCCTTCCTGAGACTGTCTGTCACTGTCGGAGCCACGTGAGGGAAGCAGGCATAGGCAGAAGTGGAGAAAGAACCTCGCAGGCAGTGGCAGCAAATTAGAACTGAAAGCCAGATAAAGACGATTGTTTGTCCTGCTTCTCAACACAGTTCAAACTTTGCAGTGACTTCACTCCGTCAGGCACGGCCATAAGAGGGCAGCCCCCTTTTACCTCCAGACCACGGAACAGAGAAAACCTGGGGATTCCCTGCAGTAATATCTGTGGTTGGCAGTGGAGTCAGACCCCCCTTTGTTTGGGTGACAGTTTTGTCATTCACAGGAAAAGCTTCATAGGAAAGGACAGACTTGGGATGAAAGACAAGGCTCCACAGGACGTTATCTGTCGAGGTTTGATCGAGAATTTTCCCTGAGTGTTGAGAAGTGAGAGATTACACCGTGTGCACCTGTGGCCTCCTCTTGCCCAGCGTCCGCGTCTGGGTTATCCTTGCCTTTTAGAATGAGCTGGGAAACTTTTTAACCGAAATGGTTTAAATAATAACAAAAATTATCTGTGTCAGAATAATAGGGTAGTCCACACTTGTGAAACTGTCAGCCGCTTTGTTTAGGGGTAGATCTCCTTTTCCATAGTTGACGGCATTTTCTAATGTCTAATGTCATGTATCTGCATTTTTACTCTTTTTTCCCCCTAGATCAGAATTGTTCAAGTTTCTTTCTTCGTTGGGGAGGTCTGTTGATTTTTTTCACTTTCTTGCCTTTAGTGAATTATTAGGTCATTAAATATGACATGTCTGAATTTGAATCAAAAGTGTAGTTTATTATATCGCAAACAAGAAGCAGGACAGTTTATCAAAGTATGTGCCTACATTATGCACACAGTTTTGCCAGCTTAATGTTAGCTTGTTTATGCCAGCAGCGAAAAAGCCTGGAGAGCAAGTGGTCATAAAATTGGGAAAGGTGTTTTCCACAGCTTGTTGAAGATTGAATGTTTGCTTTCAAGAAGTGGTCCAAAGCCTGGAAAAAGTGGTAGTTGGTTGGTGCAAGGTCTGGTGAATATAGTGGATGACAGAGACTTTCCAAGTCCAGCTTCTGTAGCTTGAACAGCATTGTTTGCACACATGTGGTCGAGCATTAGCTTTCAAGAGGATTGGCCTGTCTCTGTTAACCAATCTCGGCTGCTTAATCACAAGCATCCTCATCATTTTTCACCCAATAGCTTGCAGTAGACATCCGCTGTAATCGACTGACCAATTTTCATGAAGCTGTAGTGAATAATACCAGTACTGGTCCACCAAACAGACACCATTAGCTTTTCTTGATGAATATATGGTCTAGTTATTCTCCGCACAGACTCTGAACCCTCTCAGCACTGGGGTCTCCAACTGGTACCCCTCACGGGTTCTGCAGGGAAATTTGCGTTATTTGCTCAGTGCCGATATGTAGATTTTCGCTTCCTCCATTTCAACAGTTCAGTTCCTACTACTCATCTACTTTGCCTCTTCCAAAAATTTATTGAAATCTCTCATCTGCTTTTGCTTCCTCTTTTATACTGTTTTCCTCTTATGGGCTAATACCTTTACTTCTATGACACAGAGTCCTCGAAGTAGGACTGCCAATTGGGAAAAAAATGAGTATTTTAAATTTCAATAGCTAGTGCCAGGTAGCTTTTCAAGAAGTTTAACACATCACATACATGGGAGTACCCTCTCTATGGTATCCGTAGTATTATTTCCTTACTATTCCTTATATTCCTTATTATTCCTTATTATTATCCTTAGTATTATTAGTACTTATCCTTAGTATTGTTTCCCTCCTTTATTATTGTTAATATGGTTAAAGAGATATTTAGTTACATAATTTGTATTTCTCTGAATACTAGTGGTTTGGAGAATCTTTTGAAATGACTGGCCATTTGGATTTGCACTTCTATCAACTGCCTTTTCATATATTTGTGCAATTTTCTATTATCTTATATGTCTCCTTCTTGTCAATTTTTAAGAACTCTTTGTATATTAGAGATGTTTATCCTCTGTGTATATTAGAGATGTTTATCCTCTGAATTCAAAATTTTCCCTCCCCAAATCTATTCTTTGTCTACTGCCTACATTAGTGGTACTTTTTTAATCATTCAAAATTTACAGAGTCAAGAAAACCTTGATAGTTTCTTTTATAGCTTCTGGAGTTTATTTGATTTTATATGTGATCTCATATTATTTTGTAATATCTATCATTTCCTTTACATTTAAATATTATATGCATCTATAATTTGTTTTTGAAGTGGTAAATGATAACCAATTTTGCCTATTTTCTATATACTTATGTTTTCCAGATAGCTAGTAGCATAAGCACAGTTTTTCCTTGAACAATATGGGGGTTAGAGGTGCTGACCCCTACACAGTAAAAAATCCATGCATAACTTTCGACACCCCTAAAACTAAACTATTAATAGCCTAGTGTTGACTAGAAACCTTACTGATAACATAAAAACCTGATTAACACATATTTTGTATGTTATATGTATTATATATTATATTCTTACTAAAGTAAGCTAGAGAAAAGAAAATGTTAAGAAAATCATAAGGAAGAGAAAATACATCTATAGTACTGCACTGTATTTATCAGTACTGTGAGTTTATAACGTCTGTTTACAAGATGAATTGTCTATCTGAAATGGTGGCAAATGCAGCTACAGCTGCAGACTTCAATCTACGGTGCGTATCATGCAATTCAACTTTTTTTTTGTAATGTCGTAACTTTTTTCTGTTTCTTGGGAACATTTCTAGCATCACTGGTGGCACTTTCTATGGGTCCTATGGTGTTCACGGTATTGCACTAGACACCATGAAAAATACACAAGGACCATAAGAGATCATGTTTTACTGCGATACACAATTTACTAGAGAGAAGAACTGCTCATGCCGATATGAATAGCATCATAGCATTTTAAGTGGATACCTGGAACACTTGAGCACACCACAATAGCAACAGAAGGTGGCTATGAAATTATTACAGTAGTGCAGTATACACTACAGTTAATTTTATGCAGTTATGACTTAATACTGCATCTTTAGAGTTGTTTACAATTGTTTATAATTGTTTCTGTGTCTGTGTGTGTAAGTTTTGGTACATTTTCCCTTTTTATGATAGATTTGGGAATATTTTATGGTAGTAAATGAGAAAACAGACTAGTATCTACACATATTTTATGCATTCATGACATTCCTGACTTCTTAATTTTTTTGCTATTTCTAGGCTAGGCAGTCTGCAAGTTTTTTTTTCGAACTGTTGGAGATGTCTAAAAAATTTTCCAATATATTTATTGAAAATACCATTAGTGAACCTATGCAGTTCAAACTTGTGTTGTTCAAGATCAACTGTATAATCTTTCAAATAATACATCCCTTTTCTGCAGAACTGAAATACTGACTTTATCATATATTAGACTTTTATGTATGCTAGGATTTATTTCTGAATCCTGTACTTTGTTCCACTGATCTGTCTGACTATTCCTATGCCAATACCATATTGATTTTAAATATAGTAGCTTTACAGTTCATTCAGATATCTGGTTAAACAGGTTCCCCTGACTTTACTTCTCAGGCATTTTATTCCAAAACTACATTAAGATGATTTAATCCAATTCCAATTTTTTTTTGTGTGTGAGTTTTACCATATGGTTCATTACCTTTCTTATAAAATTTATTCCTAAATATAATTTTAGTTCTTACTATGAAAGGAATTAGTTTGCTATTTCCATTTCTAGGTGTTTGTTGAAAAAATAGACAAGAGCTATTAATTTTTATTATATTTACCTTCGATCCAACCACTTAACCATTTTTATACTAGAGTTTATTAGAGATAATTTCTAAGAATATAGTTATAAAATGAGTAAAAGAGATAGTTTTAATTCTACTTTTCTAAAATTTATACCTGCTATAATATTTCATTTTCATATCTTATTACATTTATTAGCACTTCAATACAGTGTAGGATAATGATAGCAGGCATTACTGTTTATTTCCAGAATTCAACTGGAATGACTTCTGTGTTTTGTTCATTACATATTTGCTGTTTTTGTTGTTGTTACACATTCTCTGTTATATTTAATTGGTTTCCATCTATCCTATTTTACTTAAGAGTTTTTACTGGGACTGGGTGTTGTTTTTCAAGTACATATTCAGCCTCTTTTGTCTTGGCCACATGGTTTTTCTATTTTAATTTGCTGAAGTTATACCACATTATGTTGCTATATTTCCTGATATTGAACCTCCCTGGCATTTCTGGAATTGCCTCATTTGTTTATAATGTATTTTTAAAGACCTCTTGATTCTATTTGCTAATATTATGTATGCATTTAAATTCATAAATGATACTTATCTATAGTTTTCCTTAGTGTACTATTTTAAGCAGGTTATTTGGCATTGAAGTTATGCTGACTTCATCTTTTATATGGTCTAAAATAATTTAAATAATATTAGTATTACATGCTTTTTAAAAGGTTACATAAAGCTTATCTGTAAGCCCATCTGTTCTTAGGACCTTTAATCATCTTTCCAATATCTTCTGCTGTATATTTCATTTTTCAGCTTATACTTTGCTATCCAATAATTTATTTCAAATTTGTTAGGGAAAACTTGATGATTATTTTCCTATAAACTTTTACTCATTCTTATATCTGTGGCTATGTTTTTTTTTTTCCTCATTCTTGCATAGCTTAGCTCGCCTCTTTATTGGTCAAATGAGAGATTTAACTATTTTACTGGTATTTAAAATACTGTTGGAAATACACATACTAATACATACAGACATATATACACATACATATATAAATGTTTGATTTATAAATTTCAGCTTTTGTTGTTAGTTATTTCCTATGTTTTCCTTTGATTTATTTTGTTGTAATTTCCTAATTTCTTAAAATGAGTATTGTCACTTTATTATTTTTACTTTCTATTAAAGACACTTGAAGATATCCAATTTCCATTCTTTCCATGTCCCATATAAATTTTTGCTTTTGCCATGTTCCATAGATTTAGATGTGTATTTCTTTACATAGTTTCCAAGATAGTTTATGACATCACATTTGCTATCCTCTTTGATACAAGGATTGTCTAGGAGTAGATTTTATAATTTACAAGCAGTAAAACTTTTTGGTCACTTTTTTATTTACAATTTTATTAGATTATTATTAGACAACTGGCCTGTACAAACTGTACTTTTAAAACTTCTGTTTAGGTGTGGCTAAGGAATAACTGATTTTTCTAGATGTTCCACAGACATAAAAATAATGAATACCCCTTATTGAAACAATGTAGTGTTTTGTATACAGCTATTAAATCAAGATTAGTGACTGTATTATCCATGTCTGTATGTCCCCACCTATTATTTGTCTATCAAAATTACCCAACTCTGAAAGAATCTGTCTTTGTGTTTTGAGGTCTCTTCCTTTATTTTTATTTATTTATTTATTTTTTTTGAGACAGAGTCTCACTCTTTTGCCCAGGCTAGAGTGCCGTGGCGTCATCCTAGCTCACAGCAACCTCAAACTCCTGGGCTCAAGTGATCCTCCTGCCTCAGCCTCCCGAGTAGCTGGGACTACAGGCATGCGCCACCATGCCCGGCTGATTTTTTTCTGTATATTTTTAGTTGTCCAATTCATTTCTTTCTATTTTTAGTAGAGATGGGGCCTTGCTCTTGCTCAGGCTGGTTTCGAACTCCTGAGCTCAAACAAGCCACCCGCCTTGGCCTCCCAGAGTGCTAGGATTACAGGCGTGAGCCACCGCACCCGGCCGAGGTCCCTTCCTTTAATAGTTTGTGAATTTTGTTTATTAAGTTCACATTGCATTTAAGTTTTTGCTTTACATATTTAACTATTGTGGTATTTGGTGCCTACAATTTTATGACTGTTAAATTTTTATTCATGACTTGTAATTTTATTACCTAACATCCGCCTTCATCTATTTAAGGCTATTAACCTTAAATTCCACTTTATCTGTTGTAATTTCACCACAGTTATTTTCTTTATGTTCGCATTTTCAAGTATCTTTACTCATCCATTTATTTTCCCCTTTTTATCACTATAAGTTTATTTTATTTTTTTAAATAAACAGCTTACCATTGAATTTTATGTTCTAACCTAATCTAACAATCTCTGATTTGGCTTCTGAGCACTGACTCTAATACTATTTCTCTTCCCTATCATACAGTTTAGTGTAATGTTGATATACTTAATTTTATTCCTTTTATCTTACTTTAGACCTTTTATTTTATATTTTTGTTCCATCTCTTTCCAGTTCAATATTTTACTGATTTGAGTTGCTAGTTTTCCTCTTGTTAACTTAAAAGTTCTACTACTCTTTGACCCTAAAAGATACACATATCCCTCTCACATTTTAAGAAAACATGATACCAACTATTTCCCCTATTGAGACACACTTCCCTGTCCATCTTTGCATTTCCCGAACCTCCTAAGTTAAGACCTTAAGACAACTTTCACTCCCTTTCTCTTCCTCCTTTCCCATTCCAGGAAATCTTTGGGACGTTTTTACTCCTCCTTTCCCTTGCTCCTCCCAGCTTTAAGGTTTTACTGAGGATAATTTAGCATTTTAAGATCTAGACTAATAGAATTTTTCATGAAATTATTTGCAAAACATAAATGAGAGTATGTAATGTGTTCTGTTTCAAGAGTCCTTGTGAAACACATGACACGTTCTCAGATGTCTATCGTTACAAACGTACATGTGTGCTTCCATGTGTGCATATATTCTCCTCAATATTTATAAAATTTTCCTATCACTGGTATTATCTCAATTACTTTTATTTGAAATAAAGTATTTTCAACTGTGTAATATATAAATTCTCACTGTAAATAATTCAAATAAGAATTCTACAAAAATTATAAAGTCTTAATTGGCCACCCTTTACCCTATCCCTCTCCTTAAAAGGTAGCCAGTGGTGGCTCACGCCTGTAATCCTAGCACTCTGGGAGGCCGAGGCTGGTGGATCACTCAAGGTCAGGAGTTCGAGACCAGCCTGAGCAAGAGCGAGACCCCGTCTCTAACAAAAATAGAAAGAAATTAATCGAACAACTAAATATATAGAAAAAATTAGCCGGGCACGGCGGCGCATGCCTGTAGTCCCAGCTACTCGGGAGGCTGAGGCAGTAGGATTGCTTGAGCCCAGGAGTTTGAGGTTGCTGTGAGCAAGGCTGACGCCACGGCACTCACTCTAGCCAGGGCAACAAAAGCGAGACTCTGTCTCAAAAAAAAAAAAAAAAGGTAGCCAGTGTATCAGTATGGCATACATTTTTCCAGACTGTTTTCCGTGCATTTATATAGAGAGATATATTTATACATTATTCATTGTTTTGCCTTTGTGTGTGTATTTAATATAAATTATATCATGTTATCTGTATTGCTTTGAAACTTCACTTTTTCACTTAGTATATTTTAGAGAACTTTCTAGCTTAGTAAATATAAATTAATTGATAAAATAGATTGGCAATTCATAAAATAAAATTGATACTTTTAAATTGTGGCACAATACCATATAGTATAGGTATTGCATAGTTTTTTGATGGATATTTAGTTTATTTCTAATTTGCTATTGCAAATAGTGTCTAGTGTCTTACATGTTACTTGCAAATAAATGACAGTTTCTGTAAATGTGGATATGTGGAATTGCTAAGTTCAAGGGGTAGATGCTTTTACTACTAAATCGCCACTCAAGAATTGCTGTACTTACTTATAGTCTTACCAGCAATGCAGGAGGCTTACATTTTCAACAGGTGTACATGAGATTGTTTTTATCTTTGATGGCACTTAATATTATCAGTTTTATTTATGCCACTCTGTTGAGGGGAAAAAAATACCTTGTGTTTTAATTTGCTGATTGGTACTGAGGTGAGTATATTTTTGTAAGTTCATTAGCTATTTGTGTTTCCTCTCCTGTCCATTGCCTATTTCTGCTCTTGTCTTCCTTCTCCATTTTTTTAAGAACTCACAACAAATTCATAACTCTAATTCATAGGAATTACATACTTTCCATTTTAATCCTTTACTGTTATTAATATATGTGTTAAAATGTTTTCTCCTAGTCTTCTGTTGCCTATCTTTGCTTATGTATATGAAATAGTCAGCCAACCAAAATTTTGATTTAGTCCAACTTAACACTCCTTTCCTTTATGACTTCTTGGTTTCATGTCTTGTTTAAGAAGTATTGAATACGTTGAAATTTAAAAAAACAGTCTTCTGTGTTTTCTCCAGTTTTTATGTAGTTTTTTTATGCATTTAAGATATTCACCCATATAGGTTGAGCGTGGTGGCTCACTCCTGTAATCCTAGTACTTTGGGAGGCAAAGGCAGAGGATCACTTAAGCTCAGGAGTTCAAGACCAACGTGAGCAAGAGCGAGACCCTGTCTCTACTAAAAATAGAAAAATTAGCTGGGCATGGCAGCCTATGCCTGTAGTCCCAACTACTTGGGAGGCTATGGCAAGAGGATCTCTTGAGCCCAGGAGTTTGAGGTTGCAGCAAGCTATCATGACACCACTGCCCTCTAGCCCAGGTGAGAAAGTGAGACTTTGTCTCAAAAAAAAAAGATGCTAACCCATATAAAATTTATATTTCTTCATGATAAGGTAGGGTGCCGATTATTATTATTATTATTATCTTCAAATGTATTGTCAAATGCCACCATTCCTTAAGGCCAGTTTTATTATCAAATAAATTCCCAAATAAAAAGTGGCCTTTTGGACTTCTCTTCCATCATTCTATTTATCTTTTCTTGGTTCAAACCCATACTATTCTAATCACAACAACTTTACAGTATATTTTGAAACACCATAGGGTAATTTTTCTACCCTTCTGTGTAGTTCTTTAATTTTAAAGCTTTCTTGGTTTTTTGAGAACATTTTTAACTTCCCAGGTGTATTTTATAATCAGCTTGACAAGTCCCACGAAAAATTCTGTTGGATTTTGATTGAAATGCATTTAATTTTAGATTGGCTCTGGGGAATTAACATTTTCATAACATTGACTTTTCTCATCTCACGGATATATAGTAAATTTCCACTTATTCATTTCTTCCTTTTTCTTATTAAATTTTTCTATTTCATTCATTTAGATCTTACATATTGCTTATTACGTTTCTTGCTAAGTAGTTCATATTTTTTATTTTTATTACAAATGGAGTCTTTTCTCAATTACAATTTCCAATTGCTTGTTACTGACATATAATAAACTTACTGGCTTTTGTGTGTTGTTCAATAGCAGTCTACTTTGGTGAACTTAGCTTTCAAATTTTCAGAAATTCTTCACAATTTCTTTCCTGCTGATGAAAACCTTCCTATTTTCCAGTAATAATCATTTAATTTGATATAATGAATTTACAGGTAAAGTTTCAGAATTGAGATTTAATCTTAGGTACACAGTAAAATTCCCCTTTCTTTGTATTATTTCGTGCTGACTCTTAACATTCAGTGAATCCTCCCCAAGTCCCCTCATCTGTTATGCCTGTTTCCTCAGCACAAACCAAGATATAATAGAAAAAAGGATCCCCTGGTTTCTGGCAAAATCCTTCATTTTACCTCCTGAGACCTAAATAATTTAAGTGATCCGTCTAAGGCAACGCAACTTAGGCCCCAGAAAGTAGTAGATTTGGATTAGCTTCTAGAATGGTTATTACAATTTCTAACATATAAACAGGAATATCGGTAGCTTATTATTCCATAGAATGATTTATGAGTTAAATTAATTAAATTATAAATTAAATATTTGTGTGCCTTGTAAATGTGTGTGGAATGGGCAAATTTCCATGCCATGCAAATACCATTTGTTTTCACTTGTATATTTTCAAAAAGCAGGAAATAGGGCATATTTATATTATAACAGTATGATACATAAGTATACATAAAATGTTTGAACAAAATCATCAAAATGCTTCGGAATATTATAAGTCAGTGAAAAGTAATTAAACCCCAAAAGCGCATTCAGTATTGTAAGAGATGCAAAAGACACGTAAAAAATGAGGCAAAAATAACGATAGAGGAATAATATAATTAAATAGCTGTTATTGGTAGCTCAGTACATTGTACTAAGTACCTTAAATATGCAAACATGCTTATCTCTAAAACATATCCACACAGCCAAAATGTCACTATTGGTTTTTCCTTTCACAGAGGAGATAGCCAAAATTTAGAGAGATGAAGTTACTTGCCCAAGGTCCTGATATTAATGAGTAGCAAAGACTGAATTTGAACTCAGGTGTATTTAACTCCAAAGCCCTTGTTCTGCCTTTTTAATTTACATCAGTTCCCACAGAATCCAACTAGAAAGATACATGTGTATCGTCCCATTTGGCAACACTGCATAAGTACAACAAGTCCTGGGATAACATTTTTAAGTATTAACTGAGACACAAATGCATCTACTGCCAAAAAGCTGATCGTGTAACTTACTGAACATTTTCCAAATTGCAAATCAAAAACTCCAAAGTCATTGTGGAGGAACTCCTGATACCCACAGCTACATGGCTGAGCATCAAACATATATTAAGCAAAATAAGCCAGATACAAAAGAATGTATCTTATATGATTTTGTTTAAACTAAACTCTTGAAAAGGGGAACCTAATCCATAGTGACAGAAAACGGATCAGTTGTTGGCTGGGCTGAGGACTGAGGAGGATTGACTGGGAAGAGAAAATGGAGACTCCTTCTGGGGTAGATGAAAGATGATGCAAATGTTCTCTAGAAACAGGTCACAACCCAATGTAGAATGGGTTTAATGGTTCCTCTTAGCTGGGGTAAGGACTAAAATATAGTAAGAAATTGCTTTTGAGGAGTTACAGATTAATAATATGTTATGTGGATCTTCAGTGTTTCAGTAGTCTGGTCAGCACAGAAGGAACAGATGAACATCTCACATGTCTGTTTTGATAAGAAATTAATGCAGTGAGTTATTTTAGCAACGGACATAGCATTGTAATGAGAAGACAGTTTTGCATCTGGGGCATCAGCTTGCAGATTACCTCTTTCATTTCAGCTTTCCTTGTATTTATGGCAAATTCTGCTTCAACATTAACGGTAATGGCTTTTTGCACTCATGTTATTATGAGATCTTCACGTTAATTCAACGATCTCAATGCCTGCCTTGAATGACATCAAATGGAACAATGAAATATGAGCTGGGCTTATTGGAAAACATCTGTATGCATCTCACATCAAAAAATGCGCAACGTGTTCTATTTTGAAATTCTGATTTCTTCACAACATAAATATATTTATTATGCTATATGATTTCTAAGACATGATCTTCATCCTTTCCCATTCACTATTTAGCTATTGAGGAGGGAAAAGCAATCATAAAATGGAAAAGCTAGCTGGGCACAGTGGTGGGCACCTGTAGTCCCAACTATTCAGGAGGCTGAGGCAGGAGGATCACTTGAGCCCACGAGTTCAAGGTTGCAGTGCAACATAATTGTACCTGTGAATAGCCACTGAACTCCAGCCTGGGCAACACAGTGAGACCCTGTCTCTTAAAGAAAATTAAAAAAAATAATACAAAGGAAAAGCTGAAAATAATTCTCCCTTTTGGGGGATTTGTACTTTGAATTTACAAAGGTGGGCATTTGAGATCTAGCATGTTTGGTAAAGATTTCAAATTAGGACTGAAGGAAAGAAAGGATATAAAATAGAAAGTGTCCAACATTATTTTAATGAATAAAAGGTAAAAGGGCAGTTATAATGCAGATGATCAGTATGGATTAAATTTTAATTTAAGAATAATTTCTTAATTAAGGAACTTAACAGACAAGTTTCACAGGGTTCCTTAACATCTTGAAGTTACAAGAAAAATTCTCTCTTCATGTGGGGAGAAAACCAATTGCCTTTCTTGGATTTTCAAAGGATTCTGTAATCTATCCATGGCTCCCCTCTCCTTGAAAGTTAACTACCAGATTAGATGTATAGCTTACCACGGAATATATCCAATGCATCCAACTCCAGCATATCTCATACACATATTCATGCTGAAACATTCACTCTGAGTCAGTGAGCTAAAAGCTCACAGAGTTAAACGTTCCTAGAGAATCCCCAGGAATATAAATTCCCAGGGAAGTCCAACAATAACAAGTCAACAGTGAAGAGGAACTGATTTAATACAGCGTATTATGGGCCCAGTATCTCATATCCACTCAGTCCATAGTTTCTCAAAAATCCTTGCTGAGCAACCAGATCACTTGTGGCACCTTCCCTGTTTTCCTGTCACCCAGACAGGCCACCAACCTCTCAAGAACAGAAAAGGAAGAACTGCCACCTTTGTTAGCTTCCACTATGTGACAGTCATTGTGTTGGGCATTTTAGACACCTTTGCATTGTGGTGGAAAGGGGACCTGACTCTAAGACTCGTTGGATTTTAGTAGTCTTTCTGCCATTGCACACGACGAAGGCTTCTGTCCTCCCTCTGTGGTCCTCTCCCACATGCCTCCTTGGTGGACTTCGACATTTTCAGTCAGGCCCCTCCATCTAACCATTTCCCAGCATTGCTCGTTAGGCTGATCTCCCTCTTCCCTGGTACCCCACGGCACAGCTGAAAGGGCAGAAGGCTGGGAATCAGGACTCATAAATTCCAGCCTCCACTCTACTCTAAACAGACTGTGAGACCCTGCGCAAGGCAAGTATGAATCTGAGCATCGAATAACCGGGGTTGGGGGTGGGTAGATTATATGAGCTGAGCTATAATATCCAATGATTCTACTATTCTTCGAAAAAAACAAATTTTTAGGGCAAGTGATTCCGTCATGTTACTAGGTTATTAGATTCGCGTCCTTATTTAGGGAAGTATCTACTATAAACAACACAACGCTGTTCTCTATAACTCAGATTATTAGGCCACCACTCAAATATATTTAACTTGATTGGTCCAAAGTGTAGCACTTTACCTAGTCCAAACAGACCCTTAAATGCCTTTTAATTGGCTGATTTGCTGAAAGCTATTGCAATATCCTTTCCTTATGCAGGCCTGGGAAAAGCCATGAAGTGACATCTGGGGATGAGGGCTGAAGCAAGCAGTCGGTAAGTTAGGAAGGAAGCTTAGGATCAGAAGAACCATGGCTAAGAAGATACAGCAGCCTGTAGGGGCTTCATATTCCTCTTTGTAAAAGACCAATAATACTCCAGGCCTCTCATAGGGATTCAGTGAGACGACTTCTGCTTGCTAATAAGGTATGGAACAATCTCAAAGCTTTATTAATGTAACTACCAAGTATTTATTTAGAAAACTCCAGATTTGATCACAACTGGCCCTCAGCCTTCCCAGTTTCAGAAGTATACCTTGCAGCATCAGTATGGCACATGCTAAGCTGACAAAACCGCATTTCTCTAATGCAACACCCCTGGCAAAGACTCTCTGCCCCTTTCACTCGGCATTATTTTGCAGGTACTCTTCTGATCCTTCTACCCTCCTACCTGCCAGGTAGGATAGGGCAGATTTATCACCCACAGCATATGGCTAGAGGCAGTGATGGCATGTTTGCGTGGCCTGTCTCAGGTCACCAGTGAGTCAGCAGTGGCAGTGGCTTCCTAACAGGGTCTGTGACATACAGGGAAATGTCCCTCATTCAGTGAGCCTCCGTGCAGGCCAACAGCCTGACTTGCAGATTTTTTTTTAGAACAATTAGGCATTATTTTAGTTCTTCATTTTGAAACATGAGGCTGACAGTGATTGACAGAAACTGACCCAGGAAAAAGATACAAACTGCTTTAAAGGCAGAAAAGGCTGCCAGAACACAATTGCATGAAGATGGTTTTATGAAGAGAAGACTCGGCAAAATTTCCTAGGTTTCTCAGCCTCACAAAGGTGCCCTACCATCTCACTTACCTGAATATTTCTATTAAGGTGCTTGAAAATTTGACCTGGGCCTGTGTGTGCTTTTGTATATGGCACTATGTGGGAGTGGGGGTCCCTTTTTGCTGTTGAAGCCAGTGCCAACTCTTCTGGTGCAGCCAGGTGCAAGCTATTAATATAAATTAAACCACATCAGGATATGAGAGTATCTTGCCCTAGGAATATTTCCCTTCATCCTACTGATCGCACTGGAGGATCCTGGGAGCCCAGTTCCCACATATCTCTGAGCAGCTGCAGCAGGCCAGGTACGACTGCAGGCTAACCCCACGTGTCTCTAGGGTCTGGCCATCCCAAGCAGTATGTTGCGGCTCAGCCTGCTCTGGGAGGGCTTTGCTAAGAGACCCTGGAAGCTTCTATTTGCCTACTTGGTGTCTAACCTTCCCTGCCTTCCCCTCTCCTCCCAGTCCATGCAGCCAGGATTCAGGACTTCAAACATATTCTTCTTCACTGCAGCCTGACAGGTTAAAGACACGTTCCGGAGTCTCCTGGCAAGCGCCGGAAGATTGCGAATCACTGCCCCATTCCAGAAAGTGGCTCTGAGAGTGTCAGTGCAACTCTTAGATAAGTGCACCCTGGTGGTAAGAGAGGTGACAGAACAAAGCCAGAACTGCTTTTCAGCCCTGGAAATACTGGTCTTTCATGTCAGAGTTTAGGTTACTTAATCTTTTTGTGCCAGGAATAAGATTTCCCTGGTGTGACATCCACTGATAGCAATGGACGTTCCACAACTTCCAGTGCCAAGAAATTAATGCTTCAATCTGCATAATCAAATCCCCAGGTAAACATCACCATTTCTTTCTCAGTACTTTCTGTCCCTTGCATTTGGAAATCCTTATATTTATACAAAATCCATGAAAATGTAATGCTTAATAACAATTTTTACTGGGGGAGCTTTTGGGATTACTATGATAAACATTTACTGCATGAAATTTAAAAAATCCAGGATAATTAGGTTTTCTTATGTGGTTGAAATATGAAAAAAAATATATAACCTGAATGTTGCACGCTACAAGGTGCATTTACTAAATTTAAATTTTAAACACTCTGTCTATTGCAATATAATATTGATTTATGTTTAGGGTTTGAGCCTCTGTTTAACGCTGAAATCCTTAAAACAAATCTTAGACACAAAGGTCTCTTCATTTTTTCATCAAATTTCTTAATTCATCTTAACTAGATTCTTCCTTACATAAAAAGCTAGAAAGGACAATTAAAATGTCATAGTGGCAGAAAATTCAACTAGCATGACACTCTTCAAGGTTTTTGTTTTTCTGTAGAGCTCAATGAGTTAATCTGATACTGCTGAAAGGGCTTGGGAAGGCCAAACAAGACTGAATAAGGTTAAGAAAATTTTATAATCTTATATGCATAATTAAATCCAGGACCTGGGATCAATGTGAATATAAATCCCAGTATTAAGATTAGTCTAAATTAGTCCATGAATTGCTTTTATGTAACTTGCTGCCCTAACAAACTCCTATTTATTCTTCAAAGTCCAGAATAGCTGCAACTACCTCCTAGAAGGATTCCCTTTTAGGGAACACAGTATTCATCACTCTTTCCTTTGAGGACCTCTGACAGTAAACGTTTCTGTTGCATTTAATGCTTTACTGCACAATTGTTCATTCATTTTATCTGCCTCCTTATTAAATGATGACCTCCTCAGCTCTGAATCTATGTCTTAATCATCTCTGTGTCCTCAAGAGCTAGTACACTACCAAGCACATAATACCAAGCACAATAAATTTTTGTTGAAATAATGAATAAAACAATACATTCTAGCTCTCCTATGAATATGATTGCGAAGCCTAGTATCAAGGAATTATGAGCTCATGGAACACATTTTGTGTTTTTAGAGATGGGTTCTTGCTCTGTTGTCCTGGCCAGAGTGCAGTGGTGTCATCATAGCTCACTGCAAACTCAAATTCCTGGGCTCAAATGATCCTCCTGTCTCGGCCTCTCAAAGTGCTAGGATTACAGGCATGAACCACTGCACCCAGCCTGTACCAAGTTTTAAATTAAAAACTCACCATCATATCGTCAGCAAAGAGCAATAGTTTGACCTCTTCTGCTCCCATTTGGATGCCCTTGATTTCTTTCTCTTGTCTGATTGCTCTGGCTAGGTCTTCCAACACTATGTTGAACAGCAGTGGTGATAGAGGGCAGCCTTGTCTGGTTCCAGTTCTAAGTGGGAATGCTTTCAATTTTTCCCCATTCAGTATGATGTTGGCTGTGGGTTTGTCATATATGGCTTTTATCATTTTGAGGTAAGTCCCATCTATGCCTATTTTTTTAAGTGTTCTTATCATAAAAGGGTGCTGAATTTTGTGAATTCTTTTTCTGCATCTATTAAGAGAATCATATTGTTTTTGTTTTTGCTTCTGTTTATGTGGTGAATTACATTTATGGATTTGCATATGTTGAACCTTCCCTGAATCTCTGGGATGAAGCCCACTTGGTCATGATGGATTATTTTTTTGATGAGCAGTTGAATTCGATTTGCTAGGATTTTATTGAGAATTTTTGATGTGGTATATGCTGTCTGGGGGATGGGCAGGGTTGTTGGGCAAAGCAAAGGCAATTTATGTAACCAAAGTGTTTGTACCCTTGTAATACTCTGAAATAAAAACAAACAAACAAACACCTCACTATCACTAGGGCAGAGAAAGAAAAGCAGGATGAGGGCCAATCCTGGCCCACAGATGTTTTATTGGGCTTCCTCAGTGTTATGAAATAGTTGAATCAGGTGTTGGCTAACATTTAAAAATTGAGAGATTGTACATACAAATCTGCCTTTCTAGCTTAAAAATTCCTAAAGCTATGGCAATACCTAACTAACATTTCCATGCGGCCACAATTGGCTGGAGCTGGCAACAGAACACACGGCCTCCTTTGCTTATTACTTCCCCTGGCTCAGCTCCTTAAGGCATTTAGGTTTAGGGCATGAGATTTTTCACTGTTTCTGGTGAGAGCGTGGTTTATGTGGAGCCAACCATGTGCTCTCGAAAGCAATTAATACATATTTGGGATATATATATATGACTTTAGGAAGATACAAAGAACAGAAAAGTGCCTTCCATCAAGTAACTTAAAATTTGGAGCAGCAGTTGTGACGGGGGAGATTAAAACTTATACCCATGAAACAGTATGGAAACCTCAGTCTCTCTGACCAAAAGCACACTCATGTTGTAAAATTCTCTACAGCTACAGGGAGCCAACAATTCCAAGATGTCTGTGAACCCTTGTCTCAGGTCTCACTGGCAACAAGAAGAGGTAAAGCAAAAGCAAAAACTAAAATTAAAACAACATAAACAAGAAAAAAAAAAACAAACTAGAATGCAGTTAGAAGGAGAGATAATTCCCCCTAACTGTCTTGATTTATCTAAACATATTATTTCCAAGTCTGCCTTCGTCATCTTACGTACACAGTGCCCTAAGGACTGTTCTTATTCTCTTCTCCTCGTCCCTCCCTGGAGTCACTTCATTTGTGAAGCCACCTCCCTCTGTCTCCTCTGTTACAAGCTTTCTATTAGCCTGAAAGGTCCACTTAATCCTTAATTCACTCAACATTTATTGGGGCTCTCTTTTGTTCAAGTTATGTATTGGGACGATTTGAAGGTCATTAAGACTAGGTTCTTGTCTCTAAGAAAATAAAGGCCAAAGCAAGCAAGTAAAGAGCAGGAATCATATCTTGATTTCCTTGTATCAGACCACATCACCTTTTGCAATAATGTTTGTGGTAAACTGATCATAACACAGCATTTAGTTATGATGGGTAGACTGGTGAGTTCTGGGTGTTGTGAAAAAAAAATACACCCCTCAATTTCTTTGAGAATGAAGAGCAAATATGCATTAAAAAAGAATTATAGCATACCTACAAAGTAACATACCAACATGGGCTGGGATGTAGTGAGCAGGACATGTGTAAGAGATTGAGGGGATAAGGGGAGGGGTTGTGACCTTAATCCAGGAGTACTCCCAAAGCACATGGATTTAGAAGCAGGATTGGAAGAAGAAAGATTTTCCTCATGCCTTTGCGTAAGGTGTTCTTTTTGGCCGGCATTTATACTCTCCCTTGTCACTCCGACTCACAGTGGGCCACAGCTTCCTCCTTAGGCCTGCCCCAAGGCCCTGTGCAAGCAGAGTCACGCCTATAGCATTCCACATGCCTCTTACCACATAATTTCACTTTCGGGCTTTAGTTGTAGATAGACCACAGGTGCTTGGGGACATTCATCTTACCAGCGACTCCTCAGCACAAACATACTTGGGTGCTCCCACTTTGTTAATCAGCGAAGGAGTGGGGTGAGTGGCAGGGGAGTAGCATTTTGAACAGGGAAATGATATACAAAGGGAACAGCTGAAGGAAAACCTGCTCTGTGGAGTGAAAGTATATCTGCTTGGCTGAAGTAAAGAATTTGTGTCAGGGAAAAAAAAGAAAAATGAGGCTGTTGAGGGTGAAGCAAGTCCATAGAGCATCTTGGAAGTATTATGAAAAAGGAAAAATCACGTCTTGCCACAACCCTGACGATTCTTTCTCATCTTCTGTGCAGCTCTTACGTGATCCCAAACCAACCTCACGTGTCACATCTCATCATCGAAAGCCCTGCCCTGCAGGAACCCTGCAACCTTTCAAAGTGTTCCCTACCTCTCGGAGGGGCCACTTCCTGCACCTCTGACAGGTTAATATCCCTCCCAGTGCTTAGTGCATGAGACAGAATCCCCGCTGCACATTCTCCGAATGTTTTCATGTCTGACTGATACCCACAACGAAGCCACCAAAGTCCTCTGACGACGCAGGATGGCAGATTCACCGCCAGTGGATACTCCGCCATCTGGGCCTGGCATTATTCAGCATCCCTGAGGCATCGCTGGGCTGCTCTTCCTGCTGCCCTGCGGGTCTTTCTAAATTTAGATATCACGATTGTAAGGCAGGGCTGGAGGAGCGCGTGTGGCTGGCACGCAAGCAGCCAAGGGGCAGAGCCAATCAATTTCAGAAACTCATGAGGTAACTCACTTATATTCCGACAATGTGGGAAACCAGGTAGACACCATAAACGTGTGTGGATATTCCTGCCTCTTCTCTTGATTCTTTCTTAGCCTGTGGCTCAAGACGAGCCATAATGGATCAGAAGAAAAAGGTTCCGTCGCCAAAACTAAGAACCTCCCTGCCACCCTTTAGCCTCTTCTTCTCTCACTCCCCTACTCCTCTCCTGCTGTTTCGCCGTCTAGTGCCCCCTTAATGATTGCTTCTTTTCATCTCTTTGTCTCGCTTCAGCTACATGTATTTTAAAGTACCCAAAAGGCAGATGTTTTGAAAAGCACAATACATACAATTAAAATGTATGATAGGGCTGGCATTTTCTAATTTCTCTGAATGACCAAATATCCTAGAGAAGATGCTTCCACGTTTGTTGTTCAACCGATTTTTCAGGTCTGGGTAGCTGTTCATTACTGTGTGGCAGTGTTCATTATCCAATGGTAAGTTCGAAGGTGTCCAACAGTATAAATGCCCAAAAATCTCTGCTTCTCAGAAATAAATAAAAGAATTTAAAACACATGCATTTGGCACCTAGGTTGCTTGATGGGGTTGATATGAAAATACACGTAAGTGGAAAGAAGAAGGTACAGCCTTCTCACCAAGAGGATTATAATCTTATTGTATCCCCTTTCCACCAAATTAAATTCCAGAAAAAAGATGTATGTAATTAAGTGTTAAGCCATCAAGAACACACTCAATATGTACTATGAACAGTGATATGGGGAGGGGGTAAAAAGTAACACTGAGCATAGTCCTTGTTCCCAAAGAGATTGCTACTGAGTTGAAATGAAAAGTTAACAAGAAATCCCTGGTTACTTGGGCTGCACCAGATAGCCCCCACCGCCACGGGAGGCGAGGCTTCCTTAATTCTATACGGGGCCATGAACTGCTGACTTGTGTGGCATAGATCACCAACACTATGTGAACTCCAGCAAGGGTTAAGTTCAGTGAGGACTGCTGTGACGCTGGATGGCCCCTGGGGGGTGGTGGCATCGGGCTGGATCTCAGAGTGGGAGGCATTGCTGTGGACAGGTGGCGAGGGAAGTGTGCAGTGTCCTGTTAAATCAGACTCATGGACAGATTTACACTTTGAAAATAAAGGCTTAGAGGAGAAAAATAAATAAATCAGAGGAACAAGTAGAATTTTAAAACCCTCTCATCTCATCAGACAGAAATCATAATATAAAACACTAGGAAAAACAAAAAAAGTCAGCACTCTAAGAAGTGACAGCAAATTTTTGCAACTTGATTCTAAGCTGTCAGACCCTCTACTGCTCACGTGAATAATCTACACTATAACACTCCTTTCTTCCTATCTTGGCCTAAGGATATGGGTAATAGGACCCTTTGAAATATCAGATAAAAAAAAAAAGAAAAAACTGTCTTAAGCTGAAAATATAAGAATACCGTCCTATCAGGATAATGATAACACAGATGTCCAAAACAAGACAAAGACAGAACACGCAGGGAGGAGAAAATCTTAGATGCCACCTTTCAGAAATGTGTAAATATGGCAGGCTGCATATTGTTACAGTACTGCGGAAGCCCTCTGATCTGACTCGGCCACATGTGGGCCCGTTAATCAAAATGTCACTTAGAGTGGGGTATCATAAAAATGGTCCTTGTGCCCATTCATGTTCCATGCAGAGGGAGCACTGATTGACTCAATGTCACTACATGTTCAGATTTAAATCCTTGCTCTGCCAAATTCCAGCTATGTGACTTAGGCTCTCTATACCAACATGTCCCTATTAGTAAAAGGGTGTAATGATAGGTCCTGCCCCATAGAACTGTAACAGAGATTGAATTGGTGAATGCTGTAAAAGTTGTAGAATAGTATTTTATATATGGGAAGAACTACGCATTTGTTAAATAACATTTTGGTAGGGCCAAGGCTGCTTCTTTGCCTAGAGATCTTGTTACCGGAATCTTTCATTATCTTTTTCTGGAGGGGGACATCAAATATACACTTCATGCATTGTCTATGATTCCTAGTTTTTCTTTTTCTTTACAATGGAACAAGAATTTAAAACCATATGAAGAGCAGTTTGCATGTAGAATCCCTCTACATTTAATACAATCCCTGGTTTCCCACAATTTTTTTATAGTTAGACACCTATTTTAATTTGATCACGAACTCTTTTTTAGCAACTTACCTTTATAGAAGCTTTTGAAACATCCAAATTTGTTTTATAAAAACAAGTTTCTTTTTACATCATAGTACATTGGTTTATATAATACATATAAAATTGATTAAAATTGTTTTAATTACATAATTACCATTGCAAGTACTACTTGAGTGAACCTACTAAGTTACAAGCATAACTCATTTTTGGTGAGCAGCAACTCACCATCTCTCTCTACCAAATACACTTAGTAGAGAGCTCTTTGCTAGCTGCCAACATTCTATGTTGAGGACGAACAACACCCACTTACTGTTGAGGGTGTTGTTCAGTGTGATTTACAAGAGGAAATGGTGAGCATTGGTTAATCTGGCTAAGTAGGTTCAAATGTGATTAGAGACCCCAGTCCCCGTAAGAGCATTACTTTCGGATTTCATTTGTTAAAATGGCTTCTTAGTTCTTTGGAATTTAGCTCTAATTATTGATTTTAATAAAGGGGGGTCTTTTTAATCTGATTTGTTATCATCCATAGTCCCAGAGATATCACTCTAGGAATTGGAATCAATAGAGAAGTTTGTTGTCTATCTTAAGATTTTAATTTTGAGGTTAGGCCTTTCTTTTTGTCCATCATGGGCATGGCTCCTTCTGTTAAGTTTGCCAGAATCTGTCGATTAGTCCTTAGAGTGAATTCTTTTCTGTTTCTCCCATATAAGGATTTGCTAAATTACATTCATTGCAACCTCTTATTTCCTATGTTTAAGGGACGAAGAGTTGACTGTTCTTATATTTTCTACTATTTAAAATTTATCTGTCCAAATCACAATGTGTTTAAAACTCTTCTTTCTGTATTTCTCTCCAGGTAGCTACTTTAGGTTGTAGACAATCATTAGGCTGTATTCAGCAGATGACAACTAATGCAGCTTTCTAAGACATGCAGAAAACTACTTAGAAATCTGCTGTACTCAATCTGCAGTCCACGGGCAGCCACTATGGGGTCTACAATATTTGGGACCAAGTGCACACTGGTAGATTTGCTGCATTCACCTGCCACATCCTTAAACAGATTGGGTTGGACCCACATGGCTACATACTGCCCAAGAATCCATACAAGACAGGAAAATTTTATAAAAAGAGGTGGGGGCATAAACTTCTTCTAGGTTTATGCAAAATAACTCCCCAACTTGAAGAATGAATTTATCATTTATTTATTATTCCATTCAACAATTACTAAGCATTCACAGGTGTAAAGCAAGCTCAGACTGCTTTTATTTAGCTCCATGGTATGTTTTTGTTTCTTAATTAAATCCAAAAGTGCCACCAGAAAATGAAAAGTCATGAGTGAAATAATTAACAGACTGCTTGAAAGTCAGCAACTTCCTCTGTAATTGTGAGCTCTAAGATATTAGAGGGCAGGCATCACATTTTTTATCATTCTTCTTCACAGAACTATTAACAGCCCATCTTTTATAAATATTATTTAAATTAGAATAGCTCCTGGAAGTGAGGACTGTTTGGGAAGGAATATAAAGTATTTTGGCTAAAAACACTCAATGCATAAACACTGAGTTCTATTGCTAGCATACACATTATCCCCTGCCATTTGGGTATGGTTTAAGAAATTTGTGACAGCCAATGGAAAAGCTTACATATCTACAGCACATGTGTTTACTGTGAAAATAAATTATCATGATTCATAAACAGGGAATGCAGATCCTTAAACATTGTTCCAGAAAATCCTCAGGTTAAAATAGGCAAAAGAGAAAAATTCATGAACATGCAACAACTTTTAAAAGTACTTATAATATTGGATTTTGATTATGAGATTGCAAAGCAACACAAGTTTTCATGAATGCAAAATCCCCTATGACAAACATTTTTGGTGGTCAAGATCAGGAAACAGAAGAGAGATAGATGACTTCCCCTATACACAATTTTTGAGTCATAAATTATGAATTATGTTCCAACAGATAAAGCAGAGAGGAAATTAATTTGAGATGAGATCTATTTTGTAATTCACAGAGCTGTTTTATTTTAATTTGGGGGGCAAATTACATTTTGATGTTCGGCTTTACCAAACATCCTTTCTTTCTCTGAAATAAATTGCAATTTCCCATTATTTCTCTAAGGACTCCTAAGATGTTTATGCCAAAATTCAGAGGGTAAATTAGCAACACATTCTTGACCATTTGCAAAAAATACTGTCCAGTACAGATTTCTAGAATGATAGGAATGTTCTACTTACGCACTGTCCAACACAGAAGCCGCTGGCCACATGTGGCTTTTGAACACTTGAAATGTGGCTAGTTGGACATAGAACTTAATTTAAATTTTTTAAAATTAAAATTTAAGTAGTTCTACATAGCTAGTGGTTACAGTGCTGACAGTGTAGTCTAAATGATCAGAGTTTGGAGAACTTCCTCTTAGCCAATTAGACCAAGCAGTGGTAGGTTACCCTTTATACATTGAACACTGCCCCTGTGAAACCTCAGTGCAGCCTTTGACAGCTCAGCCTCGGAGGGGCTCCAAGCAAAGCTCATGGGAGCTTGTTTGAGCAAATATACACCTTAATCGGATCAGGAAAAAAAAAATCGGAAACAGCAAAGGTCAGCCCTCCAGCCCCCTCTACCAATTCATGTGTTTCCCTGCAGTGGGACATATTCTCTAGTGCTTTGTCATGAACAGCTTCAAAATGATTCAAATGGTTTGACTTTCCACAACTTTCCATGTTACGAAGGCAAGTAAAAATAGAGTTCAGTGAGCGCACTTAGACAAAGACAACCTGTAAAAATACTGAGATAGAATACAAGAAATGTGTTGTGAGGAGAAACTCTGCAAAGAGAGAGATATGAAAGAAAAACAAACTCCAGCTGTATTTTTGATTAATAAAGAGCTCGAAATAAGGGAATGTGCTTTGGCATTACATAAAACTCTTCCTTGCTTATCACAGAATGCAAGATTACTAATACCAGTCCCCAAAGCAATCAATTATTTCCTAACTCCACTCCACTGTTCCACTTAGTTTACTGGAGGACTCTTCTGATTGTCCCTTTTACCTAGTTATTCTTTGTTGGTGCATTTCTTTATCTGCATGTAGCTTTAAACAGTCAAGAATTTAAGAGATGTTCACTTTTAATGACATATCTTGAGAGAAGAAAGAATTGGGGTTCTGATGCAGTGTCTTTGCCCATGAAGATGTTGGTAACGTCTGCATTTAAGTAACTTCCTATCAATAACATTTCAGTACAAAGACGGTTTTCCAGATAAACACATACCTGCAGGAGCAGATCAGAAGTCGGTCTGACACGCTGCTGGAATAGGATGCTTAACGTTCGATTTTGTTGTTCCAAATCAAACACCCTTGTTTTCAACTTTACACATTCCTCCCTTAGATCCTACAACAAACACAACAAAGGGGCAAAAGTCTGAAACTGAAAGATGTTTTTGCGTATTATCACCACATTACATATAATATTTCAGACACATTAGTAAAAAATAGTATTTTTATTCTTCAAAGGTCCCAGAAATGAATCACACACAGTGCGTTTTCTTCCACAGACCATGGTCTGATAGAATTATTATGTGCAAGGAAGACCAATTTTTTAAAAAAGAAACACCTTGAAATCAGAAACGCATTAATCTAGCATGCTATTTCTGAAGACAATAAATTTTAGCGATATAAAGTCAATTTAAGTTTCCACCTATATATTTTGTCTTTTCACTGTCTTCACAAAAGCAATCATAAAGCACAAACCACAAGAACAACAACGTTTTTGCAGTGAATAGAGATCTGATGAACTAAAGAAACTATCACGTTTGATGGAGACTTTCATTGTCATTTGCGGAAACGAGTTGAAATTCTTGGCTCTGTGGCTAACAGAGTCAGTGATGCATTTAGTGGGAGAGAAGTAACTACGAAGTTAAGGCTTTTAAGAGGCCAGTGGTAACTTGCACATCCTCTGAACCAGTGGATTTCCACATCTTCTGGGCATTTTGGTCTCAGTTCTGGGGAAGAAGCACAGTAACCCCACCCTGGCATCCTTTTGGAGCAGCTCTTTTGAATAGTTCAAACGCCACAGAGACCTTTCCCCAGCTCATAGGAGGGAGCTGACCCATGGGAACAGCCTTCCAAACTGACCGTGATAAAGGTACTTGTGGTGCTTAAATGTCTACATCTGCTTTGATGGGGTTTCAAGACAGACCCAGTAGAACAAAGCCCAAATGCAAGGTTCTTCAAAAGATGACCCTTTTCTACATTTCAAACTTTGTCTTTCACTATTTCTTGATTTTTTTTTTTTTTTAAGTCTTCTGTTCTCACTATGCAAAGAATAAAGGTCGGGCTTGTTGTTCTTGAAAGCTCTATGCAGTCCTGCCACCCTCTTCCCTCCCCCACTATCACTTGTCCTTTCTTCCCACCTCTTATTCCAGTCCACCTTTGGTACTTTGATTGACATCCAATTCAAACTGTATCACCTCTCTGATGACACTTTACCTGGCATCCTCCGAGGACTGCTTCCTTTTCTGAACACCAATCAGCCCTCAATGCCTCCTCTATGACATTTAGCATATACTACTTTGTATTCATTTTATCTTGTGTGCTCTAGACTTATCTTGTCAATTAGATGGCATGTTTCTCATCAGGCAAGCACAAGAAGATACTGAAATAAACAACCACACAAGCATATTGCCCTTATACTCTTTTTTATTCCATCACCTAGCACAGTGCCACATAATGTAGAAGCTTAATAAGAATTTGCAATTATTTTGCTACAGGAGAGTATGATGACAAATTCTATTCTCTAGTGATTGGTGAAATACAGAGAGTTTAAATTTCCCAACACTTCTAGTTTGTACATCTATGTATTCTGACATGGGGATGCTATTGGCTTTACTTAAGGCTCTGCAGGCAAGGGAGAGCATTGGTCAACAGTTCTGACCCTCAGCGTCTAAACAGCAATCACAGAGGGGAGTGAGCTGTTCCATAACCTTGTATCGACCTCACTTTGAAGCTACAGAGATCTGGCTTCTGAGGCGTTACTTGAGCGTGCATGATTATATCCTGTAGATTAGTATTAATTCTATTTAATTAGGGCAAAGAAACAGGTCAACGTGTGGCCCACTGCACAGTTTTTACTCTCTTCACCTTATTAAATTAAATGGGTAAAGCTTATGCGTAGGATGTTTTCGACTGATTTGTCCCTACAAATGTCATGTTCACAATGACATAGGTACCTCATGTACGTAGGTACAAGAGGCCGGAGAGTAGAAGCAGGGATGTGCATTTATACTTGTGGGCACACATGCCTCTTGGCAGAGGCCACCGTAGGGCCTACTCATTGCTCAGATTAAAATGCTGAATTTGTTTTCTTTATTCAGAATTCAACTTCTGTCTTTGTCTCACTTACGCTAATTTTTGTTCTTAGCATGTATATAACACTCTTGGCTCCCAAACACTAATTGTTTTCAGTACTGCTAATTAAGTAATTAATAAAACTTGACTGTGAGGTAGATAAATATTAACAGTACCTATTGGGTGGGAAAACACAATCATTCTCATTTGCAAGGTGGAGATATGGAAACAGAGGCATACAAGTATGGATTTGCAAAGGGAAAGGATACCTGAAAGCAACAGTAGCCATGATTTTTAGCAGCAAAACTGAGAATAACTGCATAAATTATTCAGAGGGGTAACAAAAATAAATAAAATAAAATAAAAAGAAAGAATGAAAGAAAAAAATCCACTCCAGAGAGTTTTTATGAAAAGTGCCCAAATTTCAATGGCTGTTGCTATTAATATTACTTAGGGCATGGTGAAAGTTCAACAGCGGGAACACAATTTATCAACCCTGAGAACTCCCTGTCCATCACAGTTGGCTCGTCCAGCTCAGCACACAGCAGAGGGGGAGAGGGGAGGCTTTCGGAATATGACACTGTTGGTCTCACAATCACTGACAAACAGAAATGAGCTGGTCTGAGCTCTGTAGATAGAAGAGAATTGCTTGCATTGTTTTTAATATCTTTATTTCTTCCGTCAAGCTGTGGATAGTAACTGATGCCAGTCAGTGTCCCAAGGTACTGTAATCAAAAACATGCTTGTGTGCCCCTGTGCACACACATAGACATGACCAGAGTGGACAGACAGACAGAGAAACAACTGTTTCTTTGACCACTACTGTGGTTACTGGGCAGATGGGGCAGCAACTGTCTTAGCTTCCTCTGTGCTCACGACAGGAACCCACTAACATAAAGGAGCACATGACACATCTAGCCTGGGTACAAGAGCAGCTCTTCTGACCCTGTCAGTTACGGAGGCAAGACTTAGCGTCCCTAGGTAAGGCTTCAGGACGGAAAGAACTCTCCCCCGTGAGATGCCATAGTCTGGGACCACAGCTCAAGGGAGGGCCTGCGCCGTCCTCTCTCACAATGTTTCTTCTTCTTCTATGCCTTCCTAGTAGGTCTCAGGCCTCAAGAAAAGGACCTCGTCGAAAGTATAGGGTTATGCCTTCTGATATGGAAAAAGGGGCATGATGCGTAATTTTATCATGGGGAGATAATGCCAAATATTTGACTACATTTGATCTCCTGTTTAAAAAAAAGCATGGTGGTGTTAGGTTCAAGAATACAGCCAGACCTGCTTTTCTTGCAATGTGCGTGTCACTATCATTTAGAAGCAGAGACTGAGGGATTATAGGTAAAGGTAAGAGCAAAATACACCGAGCAAATTGACACACTGGTCTAAAGGGTCCCTGCCCATCGTAATGATCCCAAACCACAATTCCCCTGGAGGATCCTCACACCTGGTAAGTTTCACTTGTACTTGGGCTGAAGAAGATTCTGGATCCACTGCTATACAGTTCCTATGGGAGTTCAGTTACTTTATGCACTTAAGAGTAAAACCATTATTAGCTCTAGGCTGAAGTAAATTTAAGAAAGCACTGATTGCTTAGAAGCAGGACATATACTGACATTACCACTGGGGTATTGTTGAAAAGTATTTAAATCTGATTTTAGCCTGTAAAAACGGTATTATAGTGGTATGCCTATTCAGAGGCAGTGTCTATCATAGCAATACACCGGATTTGGGGTCGGAGGGCCTGGGCTCTGGCCCTCATTATCCACACGACCTTGAAGAAGTGGTTTATTCTGATTAGGCCTCGGTTTCTTCATCCGTAAACTGAAGCACTGTACAAACTGGGCTTTTCAAGAGATTGACGTCTCAGCTGCTTTGTGGCATGGCTTGCCAGCTGCCACCTTGTGCTTTCCCTGAAGTTGAACAGCCTCCTGTGGTCACAGACCTTCTCAGCGGCTTTCACTGATACGAGCCTATCTCTGCCATAAATGCTAAGACTTTAGTAAAAAGAAAAGCCATTTCTGGAAAACGGTGGTCATGTCTCAGACTGACCAAGGGTTTTAACATCAAGTATCTAAAAGGCAAGCCAGGTGCCATAAGTGTGTGACTGAATCGGGGTAATGCGCAGGAAGCGGCGAGTCCTGTGGCAAACCGTACACTGTAAGCCTTCCTCTTCAAGGCCTTTAGATCAAATCATTTTTAATCTGGGTGATGGCTAAACAGTTTATGAAATTTCGGTGAACGGAGCCCATTACCAAAGCTAGTTGATAATCTCCGGATTAAACGCTTCTAACGTCCCTGGCAATTGTGAAATTTCAGGGTTCGAAATCAGATTGATTCTGAGAAAGCTTGACTCCAAAGTTTCACTCCACACACGTCAGAACCTGAATGTTCTTCTTGCTAGAGAAGACCAGCAGCGCTTCCAGAAGTTTTAACAAGTCCCTTGGCTACCCTGCCCTTTGTTTTATTCCCTGCAAGCGTAGCTAACCATTAGATCCAATCCATCTGTTGATGTTCATGGCATCCCTCTCTGTCCTACTGAATTACAGCAGAGAAAACAGTAAGTGCCTGAACGGGATCGAGGAGGCAGAATGGGGCAGTGGGTCAGAGCACGGGGCCCGCAGTGCAGCAACCGTAGGTCACGGCACGGGCTCTGCCGCTGCCTGGCAATTGGACTTACGGCCAAATTATTTTCTTAGTCCTAACTTACAGGGCTACAGTGAGAGCAAAATGACTTAGTGCATTTAAAGTGCTGGACGTGCGGTCTGACTGCTTCTAAGTGCCCGGTAACTGTAAACCCTCTTCAGGAACCAGATGACAGATAGAACATTGTGACAGAAGGGGACAAAGATGGTCCAACTGCCCCTCCTACAAGGGAAATATGTAGGGGTTTGGAGTTCTTTCAGCTACAAGCTATAAAATTATTTTCTGCTTCTACCTGAATGGCTGCACTGTTGGACTCCACCATATACCAGCCTTATTCCATGAAGGTGAAGGAAAAACACCACATAAATATTTAGTTATTCCAAAGAACATGTAGATAAGACTGAGATTGTTGATATGGAGAAAATAGTTGCAGGGAAAATGCTTTCCTTTCAGGTTTGGTGTTAGGGGCAAACAAAACAAAACAGAACAAAAAACACTGAGAAACCTAGGAGAGTTAAATTGTCAGCAAGTGTAATTGACTTAATAAAGATAAAATATATTTCAGACAAAACTGTGAGTTTAGCCTGGATTACTGATTTCACTTGCACTTGTAGACTTGGACCTATGATTTGGAGGCATAAAGGAAGAGAGCTGGGTTTAATATTGTCATTTTAGCATTGTTGATCTAAAGGGGTATGGTCTGCTCTCTTAAGGGAATCCACAGGTTTTTGAGATACACTGAATTAGTTGACGTAGGACAGTATATGCACATTTAACAGAAGCCGGTAAGTTTATGGAAATAAATTTTTTTTCTATCGGTATTGGTAGGCTCTGTCACTCCCGGATGCCTATCTGGGCCAATTCGTGATGTATCATGAAAAATGCATTTTTGGTTGCCCAGTGAAGAGCTGAAGCCATGGCAGATTTGCTTTTGTGTCATAACAAATGATATATTCTAAAACTGCACAGTTATGCCTGTAATTTCACCTCAAGGATTTTTTTGTGACTTGAATAAATCACTGAAGATTTCTGTTTTTACTCTGTGGCATCGACGTTTCCTCTTTAGAATTTGTTTTCTCATCTGCATTTGGAGGACATTTTATTTCCTATATTGTACTCTCAATTAAAAAGAAATTTTAGTCTTTTTGCAGCAAGTTTACAGTCCCTATAAAAACTGGAAGGCACGCATTTCTGCAGAACATGATTCTTCTGGAGTCTCCGAAAGCCCCCAGCTTCTCTTCCTGCCTCGTGGCGTCCCTGAGGCATGCTATCTCACAGCGGCACGTCTTTCTGTGTCTCCCTGCTTAGCTGTACCAAGGTGGATTTATCTGTTTACTAGTTATTACTTGGATTTGTGTAGCTATTTTTTGTGGCTGACCGGAAGGGTCCTGTTTTCCTTTTTATTGTACTAGACGGCTTCCTTGTCTCTTTCCTGAGGTACCATTAAAAGAGACAGGCACGAGAAGTCTTTCAATGGTTGCACACAGAGCTACAATGCACTGCCTTCATTCCTTAGATTTGTAATTAAATGAGCACAGACTTTCCAACAGGAGGAAAACGAGTGAGAAATTAAAGCCTTTGAAAAAGAAAAGGCATTCAAAAATGTTGCAGCAGAAATTGCAAGTTGCCTCCAATATCCGTTTCTCACCTTCTTCCACAGTGATATGACAATCAATTTTCAGCTAGGCACACACAGAAGAAAGACTTCTTTCATTAGGTGTGGCTGTATGACTAAGATCTGTTCAAGGAGTTGTAGGTAGGGATGTATGAAAGCTTTGGGAAGTCTCCCTTGAATGACAGCTGGTGTATACCCTTTACCCTCTTCATATTCTTCAGCATTTTTCCTTCCGGATGGCTGGAATGTGGATGTGATGACCAGAGCTAGAGCAATCATTTTGAACCATGAGGTAACCTTGGAAATGGGGACCACATTACATGAAATAACAAAATAGAAACCAGGGACTCTATAAACTTTATGAACAGAGCTACCATACCAGTCCTGTACTGCCTACTTGCTGATTTATATATGAGAAAGAACTAACATTTTAGCTTATTTAAGCAACCCCCCATTTTGGATCTCTGTCACTCATGATGGAAACTAATTCTAACTCACGTAAGTGTACTCAAATCTCTATTTATGTCATGTTAGTGTAAAATATGAAGCAGTTAAAATTATTTGCAGAAGGAAGCATGACATTTTGATAGAAGTAAGTAGGGGAGGAAATCTAGCAAATATATTATCATAACGCTCATACAGTATAAATTAATGATAATATCTATTTATCTGCATGAGAATCAGCCAACCTCTAATAAAATTATTTGCAATTAAGAAAGTCAAAATGGCATAAATTATTTTGCTCTCGTTAGTCACATCCTCCTGAATATTCTGCATGATCTAACAGGTCCTTTTGGAGAAGGAGTCTCCATTTCACAGAGAAAGAAATCAAAATAAACAAAATCTGAGGTAACTATTAATAGAATTTAGCTTCTCAGAAACATTATGGCAAGAGATGGGAAGCATGCAGTAAAATTTACCAAACAAGCCAAATTTAGGCAAACGATGACCTGCGTTTACCCTGCGTGCTCCCAAGATGTGATCTTATGTTGTCTGAAGGCAGAATAAGGATGTAACAGAGGAGTAGGTACAAAAATTTCGCGTGCAGTAGTTACCATTTATTTTATAATTACCACAAACCGCTATGGGAACTGCTCTAGGTGCTTCCTCTCACAGGATCACCACAGCAATCGTGGGAGGTGGGAACCGTTATCCCCACTTCGAAGAAGAGGAACTAAAGCTCAGAGAAATTAAATAACTTCTCTAACCTCAAAGATCTCTTGATGAATTTTAGGCTTCTGTTAATGCTGTCCAAAAGAGGATATTCATTTTATGGGAACTGGAAGAATCCACCAACTTATTTAAAGCTTGTAATTTACTAAATAAAAATGATAAGTTGGCTATTCTTCTGGGTAGATGGACATATTTCATCTACACAAGGCTTTCTATTACTTTACCAAGAGTTTGAATTTTATGATTCTATTGGTCATTGACGTTACTTCATATGCCATCTAAACCCACATGGTTTTAACCTAAGTGAATAAACACAAAAGTATTGCATCTATCAAATCACAATTTCTGAGTTTGATAACATGACTTCCAATCTAGTCATACGAGTACCCTGAAAAGACCAAAGCCAGAAAGTGACCTACCTTTTGAGTGAGCAGAGCTTGAACAACTTGATTGGCTACCTTAAAAAATAAAGAAAAAAGTTGCCATTAATAATAATGAGACTTTATATGCATGGACTCTAATGTACCCATAAGTTTCCTACAGCTTATTGTAGCTAATTAGCATCTCATTTGCCTTTTTCCTCCACTTCCAGAGGATTGTATTCTTTTCATAATAAGCCTATCCTTCTTGGTAATATTTTGCTTTTTCCAAAGGTGACCTTGTTGCTAATTAAGACGGTTAAGCTTGAAAGATCATTCTTACCTTGACTTTCACATTTCCGTATTTGGAAAAATAATATCCTTTCATATGTAAAGTACTCCAAGAAGGCTAAAAAATGATATAGCACAAAACACGATCCTAATTATCTGTACACAGTTTCTACAGTTTGCTGATTTACAATGTCCTTTGCCGCTCCTTCCTATCCCTTTGCCATCTATTTCACTGCTAAAAATTACTTGCAATAGAGATAGGCTGAATGGTTGGGAATGGGGACAACGCACTGCGTCCCACACGCCCTGCTTCAACCTCAGCATCTTCCTTCTGCCATCCTGTTGTCATCGCTACCTGTAACAGAATCTGGTAGTTGTACACGCCAGCATCCGTTTTCCTCTTCTTCCTGAGTCGCAAACTCCAGTTTTTTTGGCTGGGCACATTTAACTACATTTCCCAACCTCTCTTGTAGCTAAGTGTCCCCATGTGACAAAGTTTTGGCCAATAAGATAGAAGTAGACTGTTTTCTGGGATTTATAGGAAGTCTTTAAGAAGAAGGGGCCTCACCCTTCTTTTTCCTTTTCCTGTCTGGGACATGAAATTACAGTCATTGCTGGAGCTTCAGCAGCTACCTTGACAATGGAAGTTACATATTAAGTGTATCTGGGCGGAAAAATCGAATAAGCCTTGTCCTGATGATGCCATGGAGCTGTGTTATCTATGGAACTTCTATGTGAGAAAGAAATAAAAGAGTCACCTTATTTTGAGTTTCTTCCAATATACAATCAAATATAATTCTTAGTAATATATTAACAACCCTAATTTTCTTCAAGTATCAGACAGCTTGGGGCAGCAGGGCAAGCTGGGTCCCTCCTCAGCCCAAGGCAGTGAATCTTTTATTTTTTGTTTTATTCTGGTTTGTTTCTTTTTAAAAATGTATTATTATTTTTTTATTTCAGAATGTAACAGGGGTACAAATGCCTTGGTTACACAAATTGCCTTTGCACCACCCAAGTCAAAGCTACAAGTGTGCCCAACTCCCAGACAGTGCGCATGGCACCAGTTAGGTGTGAATTTACCCATCCCCTCCGCCCCCTCCTACCTGCCCAGATCTAAGCCAATCCTGGCAATTCCATTCCTATTCAGTGACTGGTTTAGGAATAGGCATATAACACAATCCCAGCTAAGGGCCCCATGTAAAACCCATAATATGTCCCTTGTATTTCAAGGATCTGGCATTTTCTCCAGATAACCATTCATCATTTCTATATGTATTTGTGCTAAGATTTCTATTTCATCTGCAGATTTCAAAACGCTTGACACAGAATTACCTACTCAACTTCAACATAACATTGAAGCTATGTACCCACACAGCTTATGTTGATAAAATTAAGGTGGACAGGTGAAGTAGGTAATATTTTTCAGTCAATACATAAACTGTAAACATTTAGTACGATAACTGAAACTGACAGCATTAAAGACCAAGTCAGAATATCTAACTATTCTAGATATAAGGTATTTCTGGTTCATTCATTGCTTCCTTCATTTATTCAATATAAATTTTCTAAGTATCCACTTGCAAAGCTGGATGACTGAGCCCTGGTTCTTGACTTCAAAGAGTGATAATGGGTAGCAGGTTGGCAAGAACACAGTGATAACACAGTGTGATAAATGCCTAATCATCATAGTAATTCTCACATTCAACCAAAGACTGAGGGACACATGTTCACCCTCTTTTCCCATGGTAACAAATTTATTTTTGGTGATGCCAAAACTATTTGTACTTGTTTTCCTGTCTGGTATGGTGGAACAGATTATACAATAAGAATGTTTTTATGGAGCTTAATTGTTTCTTGACTCAATATTGACAAAATAGCACATCTTTAATGACAGTTGGCTACCAGTAAGTATCATAGAAACTTAAAACACAGGCTGTCATCAACTTTTAATTAGAAGGCATTCACACCACAAGCAGTAAATGACTAGAATCGGATTGCCCATAATTGATTAGTTAAACTGTATACACAAGAGGGCTTTTTTTTTTTTCCATCAGAAGTCTTTCAAATTTACACTGTTGACATTAAGTAAAAAACAGAGGCCTTTCATTGAAACTAACTATGGTTTTGAAGAAAATGTATTCTTAGGTATTTTTTCAGTGAAGTTCAAGTTAAAGAAGTATACGCAAGAACTATCATTGACCAAAATAAACCATACTTTCATTAACTGGTGTCTTATTTTTCCTTTATCACTTTATTTATAAGTGATCACAACAGGGATAACTGTTATTCAGCCCACACAAATTGACCAATAGAATAATTGTGAAAATCTTTCGGTTTTTAAACATTCATTCCAATTCATAAGTAACTAAGAATTTAAAGTCACACTATATATCACTTATTTTATTGTTGGCAAATAAAATATAACAGAAGAATTGAACTATTCATGCAGGTTGAATCAGGAACAATGAACCAAAGTTAATTCATACCATAAATAATTTACTTCTTTTGGATCTAAAACTTTGGATTTGATTTACATTCTCATAAAACTGCCCAATATCAACATTTTCTTTTCTTTCTCCCAACTGGTCTCACACTTAAACCATTCTGTGTAACAGCAGTCACATAAAATAGCTCTATCCATGATTTAACAGGAGACATAGACTAATATCCTAACTGTAACAGCCCACAGGAGGGAATAAGTTATATATCTGCAATCCAAGCAGTTGCCCTATAGGTTTACAGACTCTACATCTGACACAGTTCCTTCTGGCATGTACTTTGGACAACTGCCTGCTTTACCTGAAAATTGAACAAAGATACACAAATGCATTATTGCTTCACCTACGGACATAGGGTTATATCACCCAGGAGGACTCAAAGGTTCTTTGCAGAAGAGCAGGCAGGTTGTACAAATGCTTTCCTCTGTACTGTCTATAATGGCAGTGTCCTAGGTTTTGTCACTGCTTTTAACAGCTAACTCCCCAGATGCATCAATAGAACAGTTGTTTGGAACTCATGCCTGTAACCTCTAACAGACTCACAGGATGATGCCCGGAATGATGCCTCTGCCCTCATCCCAGCATTACGCCCTAAGCACTTGAGTTGCAAATAATCACATACCTGCAGGTCCAGCTAATGAGAACACATCTCTTCCAGTGTCACCTGCCAGCTTTCCTCTCCAAAGAAAGGAAAAATAGCAGCTGGGCCGGGCCAGAGGGACTCGAGCTGTACTGAACAAAGCTGGTAGTCCTCAACCCTGGCTTGATATACACCCTCCCTCAGGCTCTTAGGAGGTGGAACAGGCCTGCAGGTGAGACAGAGATGCCCAGGAGAGGGCCCAAGTACACTGCTTGCTCCTTTCTCAGTAAGGACTCTCTCAGACAAGCCAGCTCCTCTGACACCTGGCCGCTCTTCCTCCCTGCCAAACTTCCAGGGGTCTTGATTCCTCCACTCTACTCCCCTGGAAGGGGGCCAGCAGAGGGAGGAAAAGTTGGGGCTGTGGAGTTGTCTGTTATTTTACTGCAAAACAGTCCCTGCGACTGAATGAGAAGCCACACTAGGGAGTTTATTCTGAGAGGAAGCCAATTCCCACCTCTCTGAGAAGATGGCCAAGGGAAGGAAGCTTCAGGATGATGGGTGGGGGAAATGAACAGCTCAAGAGGTCTTTGACAGGCTTCTCCTCCTGCCTGGTGGTCTTGCTTCCATACTTTCAGGTGCTATTTCATCATGGAAAGCAACTGTCATGTCAGCAAGGTAACTTACAAACCTGGTCCAAAAAGCACACGTTTTTGAAAATGTGCTTTGGAGAAGTTTTCCATACTTCTGAGCTTGGTTTATTGCGCTGAGGCAGCTGGGGGAAAGCATGAGGAATACCAGACCAGATCACAAGAAAAGACTTCAGTTAAAAAACTGGCTGTGTTAATTTTGTACACTGCCACATACTGGAAGGGCGAGCAACCTGCCTTTTCTCAGCCATGAGACAGGAGAACTGTTTACCTCTGAAGTTGTGAAAATGCGGGAGATGATAGACATAATCAGAAAAACTACCTAGGACGGGACCTGATATAAAGCAGTCACCCCACAAATGTTACATGCGAATCAGACCAGTCAAACTTCAAAGTATTTTCAAGTAAGTAGTTAAGAAACAATGGTTTAAGAATAAGGGCTTTTATTTGTAAAGGAATAAGGGATATATGTATATGTATGCATAATATACATGTATAAATATAAGTCACTAAGTGCTTACATAATTCATTTATCTTATGAAACAATCCTGTAAGATACAAACAAGAAACTAAGAAACTGGAATAATAATAATACACTGCCCCAAAGAACACAGAAATAGGGTGGCTGTAACAGTGTTTGAACCACGAGTCTTCCTAATCCAAAGCCCATGTGGTCTCTTCTAATTCAAATCAGTCTTTTAAGTGGGTCTACTATTTTTTTAAGGTGATTTAGTCTTTGGATTATCTTTTGAGTTGGCACATAATAAATGAATGTTCATCTCTGAAGAGATAACTAAAGAAATTAATCTAAATACGTATGTGGAATTTTGGGAAAAACTAATTGGAAATTAACTCCCTGCTGATACTCTCCATTCATTCATTCAGTCAGTCAACATATATGCATAAAACACCTAGCATGGACCAAGAATCTTCTGGGTCCTGGCGAAATAATGGGCAACAGAATGCATTAGGTTATTAAGTATGAAATGTCTGATTTCCTTCAATACTAAGTTTGACAGTTGATATCTCTGACAGTTCACTTTGACACTTCTTGTTTCATTTTTATTGTTAGGTATATCCTCAGTCTTTCAAATATATGTTTTGGCTTGTGATTATCTCTCAAATTTTTTTTAAGAGCAATTTTTGTAAAACCATGGATAAGTCAAAAATTCATGTTATTTTTTAATATGAGTTCCTTCATGGAACCAATGTAGTGCAGACAGCTTGAAATACCAACAAAGTATTTGGGAAGGATGTAGCTAATGAATGAATGCACAGTATGTTGATGGTTTGAGAAGTTCCATTGTGGTAATTTTAATCTTGAAAATGAGCCATGCGGGTGACCTGAGGCCAAGGTGGAAAATGATGAGCTGAAAGCTGTAGAAGCGAATCTATTTCAACCTACCTGTGAATTAGCAGCAAGATTTGACATTACTAATCTAATCTAACAACATTAGATCATTTGAAACAAATCCGCAAGGTAAAGAAGCTGATAGATGGGTTCTACATGAATTAAATGAGCATCAGAAGAGAAATCGTCTCAAGACTTGCCTTTCTTTGCTGTCACAACATAAAGGTGAACCATTTCTACACCAAACATGTGTGATGAAGAGTGGGTTCTTTTTGACAATCGCAAGTGTTCAACACAATGGTTGGATAAAGATGAAGTACTGAAACACAGTCCAAAACCAAATATTCATCAGAAAAAGCTAATGGTGTCTGTTTGGTGGTCCAGTGCTGGTATTATCCACTATAGCTTCATGAAACCTGGTCAGTCAATTACAGCAGATGTTTACTGAAACCAACTGGGTGAAATGATGAGCATACTTGCAATTAAGGAGCCAAGTTTGGTCAATAGAGACAGGCCAATCTTGCAAGACAACGCTCGATGACACGTCGCACAAACAATGCTGCTCAAACCTCAGAAGCTGGACTTGGAAACTGTCTGTCATCCACCGTATTCATCAGACCTTGCACCAACTGACTACCACTTCTTCCAGGCTTTGGACCACTTCTTGCAAGGAAATATATTCAATTCTCAAGAAGCCGTGTAAAATACCTTTTGCATTTCATTACCATTCACTCTCAGGATTCTCTGCTGCTGGCATAAACAAGCTACCATTAAGATGGCAAAACTATGTCGATAGGACAGTTGAGGCACACACTTTGATTAATTGTACTGCTTCTTGCTTGAGACATAATAAACTACACTTTTGGTTCGAAATTGTACATTTCATATTTAATGACCTAGTAGGTGCCACCTCAAGGTAGTTAGAGTCTGGGGCAGACAAGGAGTAGATTACCTGTTAATTTCATGACTAGTTCATGAAATGGGCATTTGGAGCATGTGACAGTGACAGGATCATTTTACATCTGTGTCTATCAAGACATTGATTTTAAAGATTACGTAGGGCCCAGGTGTGGGATATACATAAGAATGTCCTGGTAATGATTCCACAATCCAGTCTAGGCACGGAGCATGTGGGTCAGAGGGACAGATGAGAACTGTTCTTAACAACTTATTTCTGCCTTTATATAGCCTAGGTTTAAAAGAAATTCTGGTGTTTTTATCTATTTCTGAACTATATCCCAAGGTCTAGTTTTCCATGCCCTTGTGTGCTGAAGTGTGGAAGCTGGAGAAGAAGTCAACTCTGGCATCCTCACTGACTATAGGGGCTTGGGCCCAGTTCTTATGGTCTGAAGAGGAGGGTGGTTTCTCCAACTTTGTGTGCAAAATCTTCCTCTGGAATGTTTGTGAAAATTGCTAATTTCCTCTCCCTGCATACTGATTGGAAAGTGCTGAGTGAGGTCTAAGAATGTGCATTTTTAGAAATGACCACACATCTTTCTGATGCAGAGGGCTCCCAGGAACACAATTTGAGAAACCCTGGGATATGGTTTAGTTTTTTTCTTGTAGCTTTTATTAACTCAGACATTGTTGAGGAATCAGTAGTAAGCCGAAATTTCCACATGGGTCTGTACTCTTTTGTCACTATATCTAAGCTTAGGGGACAGAGCTTTCATCCTCCTACTGAAAATTTCTGAAAATGCTCTCTAAAGCACAGCACTCAGAGAATCTAATGGCAGCGGTTCTTCACCCTGGTTGAATATTATAATCTCCTGGGACACTTTAAAAAATTTGAATGCCCAGGCTCCACCCTAGACCAGAATCAGGTTGGAATCTCTGAGGTGTGACTCAGCCAGCAGTGTTTAAAGGGCTCCCAGTAAGTCCACTGAGAAGGTAAGGATGAGAATTACTTGCCTTTTGGGATTTTAAACCTCACATGTTCCAGATTCTTCTGCTGAAGATGCCCTTTCCAACTCTGCCCCTTCTCTGCTCATCCACCCACGACTCCTCCTGCCCTCTGGTGACTGCTCTCCATGTTCCCGAAGTCCCCAGCGCAGCTTATTTGTCTGTGAATTTCTCTCACCTCATTACTCTATGACTATCCATCCATCTCACTTCTCCTGCCAGGCTGGGAGCACCTTGAGCTCCCAGGGTCTGGGTGAGGCTGACACCCAGTAAAGTTTATAAGACACCACAGAATCCATCTAAATGCAATGCAGTGGTTTGAGATGTTATTTTACTGATCTTATATGTATCATTATACTCCTTTACTTAGGTATAGTTGGTTTGAAAGAACTGTGACCAAGGCAATACTGTGAATAAACAGAAATTCACTACTTGCCAGTAAACTGCCTGTCAAAACAGCTAGACTAAGAAACTTGATTCAAACATAAAAACCTTCAAACTCCTAAGGGAAAATGAAATTAATCCTTGGTTTTGCCTTTGAACCAGAAAGGCAAGGAGATGAGATAGGAAGCAGTAGAGGTGATGGTGAAGACTGTGTATGCACTTACGTGTGCACAGGTGTGCACATGCACTTGTGTGTGTGCACGCCTAGCAAGTCAGGGGGTGTGTGCATCTGTGTGTATCTAGGGACGTGGATCTGTTTCCTTCTGAATAAATACATCCTTTTATTAGAACACACACAGGGAATTTCAGACTCCAAAGTCTTTTCCCCAAATCTTCAATATGTTCTCCATTTCCCAGAAAATAACTATCGGTGCAAAAAGGATTGAAGAAAATTTTAAATTGACATTTTATCCACCCGTGTATGTTTTATGAAACCCACTAGCAAGGAAATAACCTACATGATGCCTTACCTTGTTAGTTTGTCTAATTAGTATAAAATGCCTTGGAAAGAATTTCCAGTTGGCATTATTACTACATTCAACTACCCCTTTGAGAGTGTTCTCTTACAACATATGGAAATGGATTGTCTACCCTCATGCAATTAGTTACAAAGCAACTGGCATGTGTAATCAGGGGCCAGTATTCATGAATATAGAACATTTGTATTGCTCAGAGGTGGTTCTTCACTGCAAGGCACCTCTTTGGCAACAGGTAATTTTTGCAATTAAGAACAGAGGGACTTTCCCTCTAAAACATCTGTGTTCAGTGGAAACATTATACAAAATGATTTTGTGGGTGAAAACTTGTATTTTGCCCCATGCACTCCGATAATCTACAGAATGCAGACATGGGGCACACACAGAAAACAGACTATGAGTTTCCATGAAATGTTGTGAGCTTTTTGATTGAAGGAGGAGGGGACCTGTGGAAGAATTGTGACAAATAAGACCTTTCTGTAGTGTGAATCACATAAATTTGACTTCTGAATACAGATAACGTCTCCTCAGAAATTTCTGTGCAGGAGGTTAAAGTGCAACTCTGTTGATCGATACATATAACCCAAGGGCACTGCGTGCTCCTTAAACATCCTTGGATCTATTTGGTCTTTCTTGCTCTAAACTTTGATTGGACCATGAGCCTGAGGAGCAGAGGTAAAGGATGCTGAACTTGGCTTCACTAGACCCTGAGCCATGTCAGAGTCAATTCACTTTAGCGATGCTTTTAACTTTGGACGTTGTAAAGATCATTCTGGTCTTCTTAAGTTCTGACAGGGCAGAGAATTGCAAACACCATTTTCCTGGAGTAACCAATGTATATGGCTGGGAATATTAAACAATGAAAATATCCAATATTAAACAAGTAGATAATTTTCCTGGGGATACTTCGAGAGTTCTTCAACCACATATAAGTAACTAATACAAAGTGGTCTGTGTTATGTGGACAGTTGCTGAAAATGTCGGGTGCATCTGCATCACCAGAGAGCTTATTGACACACAGATCACTGGGCACCACCCCAGAGTCTGTGATTCTGGTGGTCTGGGTGGGGGCCTGAGAATCTGCATTCCTAACAAGGTCCCAGGGGAGGCTGATGCCGCTGGTTCACAGATCATGTTTTAAGAACCACTGGTGTGGGGCAGCACCAAGTACGACCAAACTCAGAGAGAAACTACTTCTGGTTTGAAGAGAGGTATCAAGGGGTGGACTGGTGTCATAGCTGGGATTTGAGCCAGGGTTCTTCATAGCCTACCCCACCAAACTCCGGGATAGTGTGTGGGAGAAGAGAAGAATAGAGAGAGCAGGTAACATCAAGAGGAATTTGTTGGAAAAGGTCTTCCTAATGGTTAGTAGGGAGAAAAAGACAATATATATTGGTAATTCCCTTTGGTGAAGTAATAGAACCAGATTAAATGCAGTTTTTCTTTTTTTCACCCCTAAAATCTGCATCAGCTACACTGTAACGTATCAGAAATGGAATCTCCCAGAATACTGTGAGTTTTAGGGTGTTGGGCAGATGACTAAAGGAGTTATCCCACGTAAATAAGGACTCCAATCACTGACAGGTCTCAGGTGAGAACATGTCAGGGAGGTGAATGGTCAATCCCAGCAGGAACACACAGCAGGGATTGTTGCTATGGTCCCTGATGGTCTGGGGGAGGATGACGGATCTGCACACATGCCAATTTTGCCCTCACCTCCCCGAAACTCTCAAATGCCCACCATCTTTGCCCTCATCTTCCATTATCATCAAATAATATTTATTGAGTTTACTCGTGTGTGTGGCCCTGTCTTCTTCCATTCTGCTCAAATTTTCTTCCTCACTTCCCTTTCTCTTCCTGGTGTGTTCTCAATCTACTGATTTTTTCCCCTCTGGCTGCCAACTGTGAATATCGTCCCCACCCACTCTATCAAGGACTGGCTTTTTCAGAAATGGCATCCACCTGGAGCTGCGGCATGCCCTGACTTGGTTTTTCTCATCTCATCCACAGGGATCATGCTTACTGGACAGAAGGCATTTATCATACAGTGACATACACCCCAGCTGTGGCCCAAGAGTATTAAACAATAACCAAAGAGAGCATACAGATCCCTGTACAGGGAATTAGGGAAGGAAGGATGCAGACACGTGCACACACACGCGCGCACACACACTCTGATCCTTCCTTTCCAATGTCCACATGTTGACAACTTTCCTTTGCTCTAATGTTCTGTGGAGGCTGGTAACACGCACGTACTAAGATCTGATTAAGGGTACCCTAACTAGTCTGGCCTCTGATCAGGAGCCTCTCCATCCTTCTTACCTCATCAAGACATCTCTCATACTGTTCCCTCTGATTTTCATTTTCCAAAGCCAAGGCTGAGTTCTCTGCCTGCAGTAAGATACAAAAATAGCACAAATAAATCAATGAAATGTTGTGTTACATGACAACTCATTCAATACAGTTACTAAATATATCTCCTCAGGATCCAAAACAGTCTTTTAGAAGTACCTTTGACAAGTTTGCTCTAAGTACTATTATAAATATCTCAGGGATGACTTCTGTCTTATCAACTTGCTCACCAGAATACATTACGGTTTAAAGAAACGCAAAACTTGATATTCTGAACAGGTAGAAAATCAAATCATGGTTTGATGTGAGAATGTTCTCTAAAAAGATTACAATGTTTATTTCATTCTATGAAAATGCAAATGTAAGAAATGCCTTAATCCACTTCATTAAGATGTGTGACAGTCTCACAGCCTAATATTTGTTTAGGCCACAGAAAAATATCACAGGTAAAGCCCTGAAAGTATAATTCCACATGCAAACTAAATATGTTATTTTCATTGTTAATCAATGACTTTCGAGCATAAGAAGATAATGAGAAATGTAAGACTTGAACTGTACTCAAGTATCTCTCTCGCCACTCCCCCTTTTTAAAAATTACTGCTTTCATACTCCTCAGAGCCATGTGGGTATGTGAATGTTGAATATGGTTACTAGGTTACTCTGCTGAATAGGAAGGGGGAAATAAAAGCAATCAGTGTAAGTGCAGCAGGTTTTAGAGGGAGCATGAAATGGTGGCCTGGGAAATTCCTTCCGTATCTGTTGACCTGGTTCCGCTGAAGCTACTGTGGGCCCCTGTCTGAATCCTGAACTATGCAAGGTAACCCCTTCCAGCACTGTGCCAAGGACCACCCGGCCCCATCCTCGAGCACATTTGGCTCCACCTACCCCTTCCCTGTAACTCCCCTTGACATTTGGAAGTGGGAGTACAGCGCTCCAAACCAGTATTTTCAAAGGTACAGTATGATTTTTAGGTGGTACACAGATCAACTTTTTTCTTTTTTTTTCATAATTTCTCCCCTCAGGTTTTTAAACTTTTTATTTGGAAATAATTTTAAACTTACAATTTGCAAGAATAGTATAAAGAACTCCCACATACCGTTTCTTTAGATTCACTAATTGGTAACATTTTGCCGCATCTGCCATTCTCTTTCCCACTCAAACTGTTTCCCTGCACCTCAAGCGTAACCTGCAGACAAGATGCCCTTTATTCCTAAATATGTCCCCGTGTATTTATGAATAACGAAGACGTTCTCATACACAACCACAGTATAGTTGTGTATCTCAGGAAATATAACACTCATATAGTACCACAAGCTGATCTATAGTCCTCATTCCAATTTTATCAGCTGTCCCAGCAATGTCCTTTATAGCAAATTTTTTCTAGTCCACGATTGTACCCACGATCATGCACTGCATTCGATTGTCACTGTCATTCATCAGCCATCCTTTAATCTGTTATCTTGTCTTTTTATATTATTGATTTCCTTCTTCCCTTCCCCTTCCCCTCCTTTTGGCTTCTTCCTCTCCTTTTTGTTCCTTTCCTTTCTGAGCAGAAGCCAGTTATTTTGTAGAACGTCCCTTAATTTGGGTTTATCTCAAGCTGCCTCATGCACATCTGGCAGGAACAGCACAGCAGCAAAGCCAGGCCCTTTTTGGTGCAGGGTGCCAGTCACATGGTGCACACGTGTCCCGTTGCTGGGCATGGTAACCTTCACCATTTGGTTAAGGTGGGGTCTCCCACTTCTCTCCCCTGAAAAGTTACTGTCTCTCCTTCTGTAATTAATAAGTAATTTGTGGGGAGATATTTTGAGACTATGAAAATACCCTAATTGCTCATCAAACTTTCACCCAACTATTTTAGACACCATTGATGATTCCCTTGCCTGAATCGACAATTACCTGGGTTACAAACGGTGATTTCTAACTCCATTATTCTATCTACATCTATGAGTTTACATTCTATCACAAGGCAGTGCTTCTCCCATGTATTTATCAGGACACACATAGAGATTCTTATATTACAGGGTTCTGAGTCATTACTATCAATATTAATTGTGATGTTCAAACTGCAATCACCCCAGCTGTAGGCAGGCAAACTCTTTAAAGCTGGTGGTGTCTGTGTCCTTCTGACACGTATCCATCATTTTTAAAACACTTTCTTTTTTGGCACAGGGAGATGTTCCAGGCCCATCATGCTCTTTCCTCACCCCATCTGTGAAATCAGCCAGTTCTCCAAGGAATCCTACTTCCTTTCAGTTGGGAAATGCTATTTAGAAACCAAGATCTGGGTTTTAACATGTGCTGATTGCTCCTGAGGAGTCACTGTTTCTAGTTCCTCTCACTGGAGGGATCTGTCTCCACCCTGCACGTGCACGTGTGCAGACGCACACACACACTCACCCCCCCACCCCTCCCAGACCCCGCCAAACTCACGCTTGCCCTCCTCTTTTCATATTTGTATCTTCCTTTTTGTACAGTGAGAACACACAGGCTCCCAACACCATTGTATTTACTGGTTTGTTCGATCCCACCGGGTGTACAAAATCGTTATACTACAAAAAACAGTACCAGGAGGAGTTCTCATTTTCTCCTTAGAATGAAGGTGCATAGTAAAAATACTGTGTTCAAAAGCGACTAGATTGGTTCTTCCCCTCCCTCCCCCTCAGTGTGGTTATGTTATTCATTTGAGATTCAGTTCAGTTCATTTTCCCTGATAATATTCAAATTTAATTTCCTCTCTTCTTGACTTCATTTTACTTTTTTGAATATGTAACACATTAACCTGATTCCAAAAGTCAAACTGTACTAAAAGGTATCCTCTCAGTGAGGCGTCCCTCCCTCTCCTACCCGGTTCCGGTCCTCCTCTTGCAGGTTCTTTAACAGTGTCACTACCCCCTTTTCCGTCTCCCTGCATTTGTTACTCTCTGGTTAAAATCGTGTCCTTTGACTCCCTCTTTTCCATGTGCAACAATCACCTTTTCCTCTTTTTGTCCTTTTTCCTACCATTTTCTCAGGTGCATTCTTTCTGTTTTATCAGAGCATATCATGCACACACTGGCTTCTTCTATGCTGTCTCCACCCTTGTATCAGCCTCTTTAATGGATGATGGCTAGGGAGGTTGCCCTGTATTCTCTTTTATTTCTACAGCATTTTGAAATCTCCCCTCCTCTTTTTCCCCTTCACGACCACATCTCCACACGGTGCCGCCTCTTTTCCCTTCACCTCCATTTCCCCAGGCATGTCGCTGCTCTGAGACAGCCACCTGGGGTCCTCACACTTCCCATCCCTGCCCTACAGCCAGTGCTGGAACTGTCACGTGGCCCCCTGCGGTCAGGGTTGGCCACATGGCCTCGGGCTTTCTCATTCCAGGTGTGCTCTCCTTGGTGTCCTCTCTGCTCCCACTGGTGTTTATTTTTCTCCTTAAAGTAGTTTGAAATTCAAGTGCTCTCTGTTTTTGATAATGCAAAAGGCATGGGTTTTGTGTGGTTTAGTTTGTGTTTCCCGGTGATGGAATGTTTTCTTTGGCAGATGCATGAACAGTTTCAAATGTAGGCCAGTTTGTTACTTTGGTCAACAGTGAAACTCGGGAGAAGTGGTTGAACCACGGTGGGGCACAAAATTGAGGAAAACTGCTGGAAAAGACTGTTTGAAAGTGCTCTTGCCGTCTTGCTCAAGGTCAGATCATTTCGACCTAGTCACAGCTCAAGTCTCAGGACTTCTCAAACACCACGTGTTCTTCAGGTTTCAGTTGTAATCCATCCTCAGTTTCGACCTCATTCCGCTGGGCCTGAATCCTTGTTTGTGCAACCGCCCCCAACCCTCCAGTCCCTCGGGTGGGATCCTGCCACATTCTTTCAGTTCTCACCGTGGACAGACACCTGCCACACAGCCAACTTCTTCTGCCCTTGGGCTGATATCTATTTGGACTTTTTAAGTACAGTTATTTGTTATCCCCAGACTATTTCTTCTTTTTATTCCCTATTCAAACTAAACTGACTTATTGCTGTCTCCTTCAGAGATTGCTTCTGGCCAGTCACACTGACCCTTCTCTGTTCCTGCAGCTGGTAGGACCCCTCAGGTCCCCCCAAGCCCAGGTGGAGGGCAGATTCAGGTTCCAGTTCTACTCTGTTATGGTTTTTACTGGGCAATGTTGGGTTGTGTAATCTTGAGCACATCATTTAAGTTTGCTGGGTTTACAGTTCTTTAGTTAATAAATGAAGAGACCAAACTAGCCAATCTACAAAGTGACTTCCAGTTCAAATATTTAGATACCATGAATCACAGGGGAAAATGCTAGAATTCCGATTCTACAAAGTCATTGATTTCTTTGGAGAAATTTAGCTTTTGTGGGGTCTGCTGGTGTTAGTAAGGCAAGACCACAAAGGATAATGGGAAGAGATAAAGCAGAGAATGGCAATGGCAGTTTCCGTTGTTTTCACTTTAAATGTCTTGGAAAAAATGTGTAAGGAAATAAAGCTGAAAATGGGAATTTATATGGGATGTCTATATCTTGCTCTTACCCACAACATCACGTTGCAATAACACTACAATCGATCCATTCAGATAATTACCGTCATTATACCGTTTACATTACTTGCCTCACGTTTACTGCTCTGACAATCTATTACAGCCAAGCAAATTAAATACCTAACAGGAGCTGATGAAGACACAATAGTCACATTTCTGGTTACTGTGTTCAGTTACAGAGACCAATTTAATTGGTGTAATCCTATGTATCCCAGGGGACAACGGAGATATTAACAATTATGCCACTGAAGTTAAAATAATCTTGAACTCATGATTTTCTTTAATCCATTTGCATTTATTAGAGATTCAGGATTAACCTGCTACCAACATAAGACAACAAGGGGAAAAAAGCAGAAAGTATAATCTCTTAATTAAATGTGATTTAAAGAAACAGTGAATATTTGTACAGCAGGAATGGGAAAGGATAAGGCAGAGAGGGATAGGAAAGAGAAAATGTAGGTGTTAAGAATTACAGAGATTACAACATAGGTCCTTTTCCATGTTAAGTAAGTATGTTATTAAGTCAATGTACCCAGAGGATACAATTAGAACATTCAGATAAATTTAACAGTGGATCTTTGTGTTCAGCTTTATCTTCCATAACAATCAAAAACTTTTGCTAGACTTAGTCCATGATTTAGAGGATTTTCCTACGTTTCCCCACGACTTCAAATTATAGCGATCAACACATTTCTAGTTCCATCTCTAAAATCCTTAAATGTTCTTATATTAAAAAAATCAAAGCACACACATCATAGATTAAATCCATATTGTTTTGGTTTACTATGGAAAGGGATCTGAGTTCATATATATTTAAAAGGAACCATGTTTCTTTTATGTAATATTTGTACTTATTTATGGGGTACATGTGATATTTTATTACATGCACAGAACGTGTAATGATCAAGTCAGTGTATTTAGGGTGTCCATTGCCTCGAGTATTTATCATTCCTGTGTGTTGGGAACATTTTAAGTCCTGTCTACTAGCTATATGAAATAATACAATACATTGTTGTTAACTATAGTCACTGTGCTCTGCTATGGAATATTAGAACTTAGTCCTTCTATCTAATTGTATGTTTGTACCCATTAAGCAACCTCTCTTGTAGAATGTCTATCATTCTGCAGTCTACCTCCATGAGATCAACTTTTTTTAGCTCCCACATATAAGTGACAACATGTGATATTTCTTTTTCTATGCCTGGCTCTTTCACTTGGCATTATGACCTCCAGTTCCATCCATGATGCTGCAAATGACAGAATTTCATTCTTTTTTATGGCCAAATAGTATTCCATTGTGTACATATTTCATTTTCTTTACCCATCCATCTGCTGATGGACATGTAGGTTTATCCCTTATATTTGCTATTGTGAATTGTGCTGCAATAAAACATGGGGTGCAGATATTCCTTTGATATAATGATTTCTTTTCCTTCGTATAAATACCCAGTAGTAGGATTCTAATTCCTTAAGTGTATACTATACTTCCAATGTTTTTATACTATAAATTTGCTTAATACACTCTTCCCACAGACCAAAGGTAGAATAGTTCTACATAAAAATCTTCCCCCTGTGTAATGTATCAGCTCCACTGCAGGCTTTTCACCTCTTATAAGCTGTCCGCACTCATGCATCAAAACCCATGTATCTGCTGCTCCACAGCACACACTACCTCCTGAGTCAGGCCCAGCTCTTACTATCTCATGAAAGTCCCATTCCGGTTTCTGGGGCTGCGCTTATGGTTTTGCTGCTCTACCATGGAATATGCTTCACTTTCCCATTGGCTGTTCTAAAGCCCACCCAGGTTTTGTGGTCTGGCTCAGACCTGGACCTACAGCACTTAAATGGCAGCACATATTTAAATTTAAAAAATTTTGGTAGCAAAGCATTATGAACAATTCCCCTATACTACTCACTCACATTCCCCAGAGGTTAACTTTTTAACACATTGGCTTTATCCTTTGTTTTATGGCTATCTAGACCTAGAGATAATTTTTTAAAAAAACATTTGAGGCCGGGCGCGGTGGCTCATGCCTGTAATCCTAGCACTCTGGGAGGCCGAGGCGGGCGGATAGTTCTGAGCTCAGGAGTTCGAGACCAGCCTGAGCAAGAACGAGACCCCGTCTCTACCAAAAATAGAAAGAAATTAATTGGACAGCTAAAAATATATATAGAAAAAATTAGCGGGGCATGGTGGTGCATGCCTACAGTCCCAGCTACTCGGGAGGCTGAGACAGTAGGATCGCTTGAGCCCAGGAGTTTGAGGTTGCTGTGAGCTAGGCTGACGCCACGGCACTTGCCCCAGGCAAGAGAGTGAGACTCTGTCTCAAAAAAAAAAAAAACATTTGAGAGTAGGGTGCAGACACAATTCCCCTTTACCTATTAGTACTCTGGTGTATACTTTCTAAAAACACATTTTCTTAACCACTGTGCAGTTTTCACATTCAGGAAATTAACATTCATACAATAACCTAACTGACTCTATAGACCCTGATGAAATTTTACCAGTTATCCCTCAAGTGTCCTTGTCTAGGCCAGGATCTAGGACAGGTTCCCAGAACCACATTTAGTTATCATATCTCTTTAACCTTCTGTCATGTGGAACAGTTCCTTGGTCTTTGTCTTTCATGACCTTGACACTTTTCAAGAGTTCAGGCCAGTTATTTTGTGGAATGTTCTTCAAGTGGAATTTGCTTGATGTGTCTTCACAGTTAGATTGAAGTATTTGCAGCAAGACTATCAGGACAATGATATTGTTTCCTTCTCAGTGCACTGTATCAGAAGGCACATGATGCCAATTTATCCTGTTGCCACAGGTGGAATATCCCTAATCCGAAAACCCAAAATTCAAAATGTTCCAGTGAGCATTTCCTTTGAGCATCATTCAAAAAGTTTTGTATTTTGGAGCATTTCAGATTTCATATTTCCAGATTAGGGATGCTGAACTGGGTAAGTATATAATGCAAATCTGAAAAAATTATAAATCTGAAACACTCTGGTCACAAACATTTTGGATAAGGAATACTCAATCTGTAGTATGTTAAATTTGACCATTTGGTTAAGGCAGTATCTGTGAGATTTCTCTACTATAAAGTTATTTCCTTTTGTAATAGTTAAGTATCTTGTAGGAAGATACTTAACTATGTAAATATTCAGAGTATGTGGGAATATACTTAACAACTACGTAAACACACAGAGAACCTGAGATTACAAATATGCAAATATCTACACTTTGGTTCATTCATTTTAGCATCTATTAATACTTTTTTTGTCTGAACAATTACTACTGTGGTGGTTGCCAAATAGTGATTTTTTTAAATTCCACTAGTCTTCCTACATTTATTAGTTTTAACCCTATCACAAAGAGGGGCCACGCATTTTAACCCTTCATTAACCTTCAATGGAGGTTGGCAGTTTCATGAGTATTATTAGTCTTCTCCAGGTAGAATCTAAGCACTTTGAGGCAGGTATCATGCCTCACATGCCTCTTTTTAAAGGAGTGAGATTTAAATGACTACATTTTTACTACAGTTATGGTAACTATTAACTATAGTTACTATAGTTATAGTTTTAGTAAAACTAAAACTCATTTTCATATTTAGATTTACTTAATATCAATGTGTTTGTTGGAGCAGTATATACTTTTACCTATGTCTTCTGAGTGCTAATCATACACACGCACGTGGACACATACTGATGCATTTTTTTTTAAATAATATCTTATAGACAAATGAGAAATCACCAAACAAGTGATAACCAATTTTTACTCTTTGTAAGTGTCAATATGAAGTTGATTGATTATTATGGTATCTATATTTTCAAAACAGAAAATAAGTACACACCACCTGACACATTTTGACAACTGGAAGAATATTTAAAGTTTGTAATTTGCTGTACTGAACAGTATAGGAGACTGAGTTTTTGCTCCTCACTTAGAAATGTTAATTGCACTTATTACTAGTATTGTCGCTGTAGTATATTAAAGACGGCTGCAAATGCTTTGTGACTTACATCGTTGAATCTGGGCTGGCCTTACTGACTTGCTTAACCAACAGAATGTGGCTCAAGTGTCATTTTGGGGACTTCCAAGGCTAGATCATGAGACTTTCAGCTTCTACCTGGGCCTCTTTGAACACTTTTTACATGAACTGCCATGTAAGAAGTCTGAGTGCTTTGAGGTGCTGTTAAGCCTCAGCTATGAGGAGAGGCCTTGGGGGAGGAGACGCTTCACACAGAGAAGCCAGGAACCTACAAAGGACAGACATGGGAGTGGAGGAGCCATCATGGAAATGGGTCCTCTAGCCCCAGCTGATGTCACATGGATTGGAGATGAACTATCCAGCCATATCTTTCCCAAATTTCTGACCCACAAAATAGTGAAAAAAATAAAACGGGTGTTTTAAGTTTCAATGTTTTGGGGCAGTTGGTTTCACAGCAATAGACAACTGGAACATTCATACTTAGGAGATGAGCTAGAACATCAATTCTTTTATGCGTGCACTCAATTACTGATTTCTTGCTATACTGTAGGGGCTGTGCTAGGGGAACATACAAGATGGATACAACATGGGGGGAGGGAGGCTACCACAAAGAAGGAAATAGTCTCATAGAGGACACGAATTAATTTCTCACATCGAAAGGTATAATACAATAGGATTAGAACATAAAAAAAAAATAAAACCAAAAAACTAACTTTGGATAAGGTAGGAAAGATATTCCTTGAAGAGGTGACCTTTGACTCAGCCTACTCAACAGGCATTCAAAACAACAAAAGTCCTCATTGGAATGAACAAAAATAATATAGCTTTGACCAAAACACCAAGAAAATGACGTATGACCTGTATTCAGAAGGTAAATTATCCAACCAGGCTGGAATCCTGGGTGTAAATATTGTCAAATTATGATGAAAGCAAATAATGTCACATACCAGCAGATACCCACTGCACAGAAACCCCTGGGTTCACCAACAAGTAAAACTAACAAATGGACACTGTGCAAATGAAATTGGTAGAAACTGAGCAGGGGTAGAGTGGTGTGGAGGAAAGAAGGCTAAGAGAAGGGGACGTCCTATGAAGGAAAAAAACCAGAAAGAGAAGAAAACATCCAATGAACAGTAGTTAAAAGGTTGCCTCCCTGTGGCTTTCCCTGCTGCAGAAGTTGGTCCTTTTCAGAATGACATCTTCCAAGCTTGCTGAAAACCCCTTCAGTTCAGCAAACGGAGACAGGTCAGAATAAGATCAAGAAAAAGGTATTTCTCTAAAATCACGGCTCAGCCCTAAAGGTGGGAAAATGTGCTTCTTTATTTTATGCATTTTTTCTTCTCTCTGGAATTTTTCTAGCCAAAAAGATGTGCTTCTTTATGATTGGCACCTGGAATCAAAGTCCTGTGGCACCCTACCTAAATAACACACTTGACAAGGACAGTGCCATGCCAGCAACTTCTGTCTGCGGGCCAAGGAACTTCACATTCAGCCTTCCAAGCAAAATACAGAGATCCCCAAAATATCCCTAATTACACTGTAGTTTGTTCTATTTTGAAAGCCATCTAAAAAAACCTCACGAAGTGAAAGCACCATAAGAGTGGCTAAGTGTGCCACCCAGGCAAACACATTTTAATCTAGGAGTGTGGTATAGAGCCTGAGCATGAAGAACACCAAGAACTGGGCCTAGACATTGAATCTCCTTTCCTTTATCATCATCAGTTCAAAATGGTGGGGTTTCTAGACCACTCATTGTATCACATCTGGTTGCTGTAGTAGTCCTGTGTGGAGGGTAGTTGGCTAACGGGTGTTCCCCGCTGACTATATTCAAGAGCTACAGTCTCCACACCTGGGCAATGTCTAGGGCTGCTGGACAAGTTGGAAGCAAACTTTGTCATACTAGAAAAATTCAGTAATGAGCATAAGCTCTGCCCACCCACCACAGGAATAAACATGTCTGCCCACCCATGCACAAATGTACCCTCACAATGTCATTGCTCTTGCACTCAACAAACATGAAGGATACCTATTAGGTTCAGAACCAGCACAAGACACCGGGGATATAAATTCAAATAAAATGGGGTCTTTGTCTCAAGGAGTTTAGGATCCATGCAATGAGAACATGTCATGTAGGACCTGTCCACAGGTTCACCTTTGAAGAGCTGAATAGAAAACACTTGATAATGCAACCTCTGTATACTTCCAGAATTTAAATGCCTGATGAGGCTTTAGACGAGCAGTTTGCAAACTGGAGTGTTCATCTGCATCACTTGGCAGGCTATTAGGTCTCACAGTGTTGGGTACCATCCCTGTGTTTGCATTCTGGGTGCCTAGGGCAGGGCCTGAGAATTTGCATCTCTAACAAGTTTCCATGTGGTGCTGCTGCTGGTCTAGAAACTACATGTTGATAGCCAATGTCCAAGATGGGTGAACTTCAGAATGAAGGCAGTTGTCACTCCCTTTCTTTCCCCTTGCTGCCATCACCCTTGAAGACTTCAGGAGTCTCTTACTGCTTCTCTGGAATTGGGGGTGGCCACGGTACAATTCTGTGCTTTTCTTTCTCTTATTTTGTTTATGAGTCTGCCTCTCTCCCCCCATATCAGTAATCCTCACTGGGGGAAAACAGCCTGAGAGGACATTTCAGCATGGGTGCTCAGGAGTGTCTCTCTCTCTCTCTCTCTCTCTCTCTCTCTCTCTCTCTCTGTATATGCATATGTGTTTGTAGAATAGAAAAAAATGCATGTGATTTAGAAAAACATTATTTGATATCACATTATATCTAGAAAATAATAAAAGGTAATGCTTTCATAATACAAACTGAGAAGTAAGCTTGATAATTTTCTTGCCTACAGGGATATACAGAAAAGAAATCTGTGCATGGAGTTGGGAGGCAGGAGTGGTAAGATCTATCTTCCCAGGAGGAAAGTATGAAAATCTAATGGGAGGCAACAGTGTGCTTGTAAAATTTCCTTTTTATTTTATTTTTTATGATGGAAAGAGGCCTGGCCTTTGAAGTCAAGTAGGCGTTTATTTGAATCTTGGGCCTGCCTCTCCCATACCCTTGCCTGCTGTCACCTTAGGCAAGAAGTCACTTGGACTCTGAGTCAGTTTCCTCCTTGGGAAATGGAAAGAAAAAATAAATGCCCATCACGGTGTTGGGCTGAATGACAGACGAATGTTAAATGTATCTAACACACGG